>BQNB010085827.1:3382-28358 GCA_026074375.1 Tanacetum coccineum
AAACCAAACATTTTTTTATTTTTGGACCAAAAGTGAGAAAATGCACCAAACCACAAGGACCAAAAATGTACTTAACTCTAATAATATATAGTTATTCTTTTGCTGACGTCATCTTATAAAATTTGAGGGACCATTTCGTTAAATCCTCTTACCACAGGGACCAAAAACCGTTATGAATCCTCTTACCACAGGGACCAAACACGTTATGTTTCAGAACCATGGAGACCATTTTCGTTACAAAAAAATTTGAGGGACCATTTCGTTAAATCCGGACGACCACAAGGACCATTTATGCAATTAACTCAAAAATAAATTTCAAACCGAGCCAAGCTCGAGCTCGAGCTTTATAAAACTTATGCAAGCCGAGCTGGATCTCTGACGGGCTCGACTCGATTCGTTTCCACCCCTACATAAGAGTGCACGGTGTAGTGGCCTGTTGGCACGTTATAAGGCTTTTTTGGCCTATAGCGCCACCACACGACATCGCTGCTTGGCACGTTATAAGGCTTTTTTTTTACATATATTATATATATTATCATTTGAGAAGCGTTGACTTACTATTCATTTTAAGCACTGTAGCTACAGTGCTACAGTGCTAGGCCAAAAAGAAGCCCACAAAATTTAGCCCAAAAATAGGGACGGATTCACATGGAAGTCAAGTGTGGCATGGGCAACACTCGATTTTATGTCACGAAATGTAAATTTTTAAAAACTGTGTTTGGATACGTGCAACACTCAATTTTACCTAATAAATTTCTTATGGGACAACTTTAATACTCATAGTTAGGGGTGTTAAATGGGTTGACCAGGTCGAGTTCCGGTCAATTCGGGTCGGGTCAAGTCGGGTTGAGGGCAAAAATTCCATACCTAAACCCGACCCAATTTGAACTCGGGTTTGGGTCAACTCAGGCCGGGTCAACCCGAATTTGAGTAATATGACAAAAAAAATCTTTTTTTACTCTTTTAATAGAAGATCTATTAATTTATATTTAAATAAAATAAAAAAAATCTTTATTCGAGTCAATCAGGTTGACCCGAACCCAAATTAGCCAAAACATTTCAACCCGATACCCGACCTTATTTAGAACTCGGGTTAGTCGGGTTGACCTGAATTTACCCGAATAAGATTTTTGACCAAAGTGACCTGACCCAAATAGGCTTATTCGGGTTCGGGTTCGGGTTCGAGTCGGATCCGCTTTTTTGACACCCCTACTCATAGTCATAAAACAAAATTGTGCAACACCTTTTAAAAAATGTTGGGTCCGTCTCTGCTAGTTGTGCATCGCGACGGAAATCCACATCGGCTATTGATTATAGTTGTGAAATTATTGTTAAACAAGCTAAGATATCCGCGCGTTGCTGCGGGCGTTAATTTTTCGCGCGTTGTTGCGGGGCGTTAATTTATTTATTTATTTATTTATTTTGTTTTTTCGCGCGTTTTTCTTATGTTTATTTTTTCCTGCACGATACTGCGGGGCGTTAATTTTTCGCGCATTGTTGCATGTCATTAATTCTTTTTTTTCCTTTAATTTTGTGCGAGTTTATTTTGTCGGTCTCATATTTAATAGTGCGGGTTTACTTTTTCAGTATCGTGTTTAGTAGTTTTTTTTATGGTCTTACGCGTTGTTGCGTGACGTTAAAATTTATTTTTTTTATTATTTTTTTATTTTTTATTTTTTTTGCGAATTTATTTTTTTGGTCTCATGGTGTAAAATGACACTGTTTAAGTCAATTCGGAAATGTTACCGCGGGTATTTTTTTATCTGAATGCGTCGGTACTTTTGTAACATTTTTTCCCTTTCGTTTTGACCACGGGTCGTTTCCTTATTTGCGTAGGCTAACTGTCCTGGCCCATTTCATATGTATTTTTTTTCTTTTCAAATGTCGGTGCAAGAGTAACAATGATAGATGGACTCTTCCAGAACACACCGGCACATGAGGTCAAGATTTGGGGGTTTTCTGGCCTCAAGATAATGTTCAACAATGTCAGCGGCTGTGTTCGTTTCAGATGTAATCATCTAAAAACATAAACAAAGGTATCAAATGATTTATAAAAATTAAAAGGATTGAAATTTTAAGTTAGGGTTTTGTTTTTTGGTTTTTTTTTAGATTTTAGTGGGTTTTATAAATTCTAGGGGGTTTTTTTTTGTTCGTAAATTCGAAGATTAGATGCTCTTGTACTGTCAGTTTTTAGAATTGCTTTTTCATATGTCTTTTGTTATTTTGTTAGATAAGGATGTGGCCACTTATGCTGTTTTTATGTGTGATAAAGATTAGATTGATTTGTGAGAGAAAAAAATATGATGGATGTGTATTATAGTTAAAGGTTGCTAAAAGTGTTGTTCTTTTTGGTCAAAAGTTTGTTTTGTGGTATTATTGTTGTTGTTAAAAAATAATTCTATGGCTATAAGCAAGTGTAGAGTCGAGGTTCTCCGTATCTTTTTTTTTGTAGAGTCGAGGTTCTCCGTATCTTGGCGGGGCAAATTATTGGATTTGCATCCATGGCGAATTTGCCCTTTTCTTTACCTGCTTCATAGCTCCGGGTTATAAGCAAAGTGTGTGGGGGTCGAGGTTATTCCCATCTTGGCGGGGAAATTATTGGATTTCCAGCCATGACGGGTTAACCCTTCTCTTTACATGCGGGTTCACGGCTTTGATATTCCTCCCAAAATTTACACCTACAAAAACACACACACACATTCATATATCTATCTTGTTCGGTTAAACCGATGTTGTGGTCGTTAGATAAGTGACCGGAGATGGGAGCTTGTCTGTCATCATCAGACAAGAAGAACAAGTTTAGGAAACGTAAGAACGTCAAACGACGTGTTGAGTCCCATTTTTCCGATCAGTCGACAGTTGTGACATCCGGTAATTATCATTATTATAAGTTTTATTTATATGCATGTTGGTGATCTTGAAAAAAGTATAATTTTATACCCTCCAAAATAATCTGCCTGGAGCAAAAAATATTTTTAATATTTTTCGATACTGTATCGGGCAGAATTTTTTTGAGGGTATAAAATTATACTTTTTTTTCAACATCTTCATTAGTTATTAGATCACTAGTTTCTTCATCTAGCTGTTTTTACAGAGTTAATGTCTGAAATATATTATACTTTGACATTTTTTGTCATTGTGTGTGCATATTACTTATTTTTTACCATGTAAAATGACCATTTCAACCTTTTAAATTTGAAATATATAAGGGTAAAATGATCGCAAAATTTAAAAGGTTTGTGTCACAATTGAAGAAAAAGTATTCCACGCACGATGACAAAAAATGTCTAACTATAATACATTTTCAGACAATTAACCCTATTTTATTAAAGTGTAGTCAGGGACGAAACCAAACATAACGGAACCAGAACACAAAGTCACAAGTTGCATTTGAAATAAGCTATACAAGGCTATAAAGTACAAGCATGCATTTATGAAAAATTGAGGTTATTTTAATAAAATTAACATTGCTTTTAAATATCAATGGGTGTTACCCACCCTTGTTCCGTCACTCTGAAGTTTACATGTTTTGTTGTTTAATAGGTGTTTCAATTGCATTCTTATTGAGTGTTTTTAATGTGATTTTCTAACTAGTCTGTTTATGATGTATATACTATACTATATTATATATACAATCAATTGTTTATGTTTTTTCATCACTCTAAGCAAAGAGAAAATTTCCAACATAGACAAAAAAACATAAATTAAATGGTAGTTTTTCTTTCCCAGTGAAAAAATACAAAACAATTTTTTGTGCGGACTTCAACGGCGGGGCTATTGTATTCGGGGCGACCAATTGTTGTCTTAAATGATTTTTTTTGGGGGAAAAAGACAAAATCTTGGTTCGCACAGATGTAAATAGCCGCCCGTTGTCCACAAAAAATTGTTTTTTATTTTTTTATGGAAAGAAAAATACCATTAAATTATATTTTTGCTTATGTTGGATATTTTCTATTTGCTCTTTAGGTTTTTTAGAGTGATGAAAAACTTAAACAATTGATTGTATATATAATTTAGTATGGTATATACATCATAAACAGACTAGTTAGAAAATCACCATTAAAAAACACTCAATAAGTAATGCAATGAAAACCTATTAAAACAACAAAAACATGTAAAAATTCTGAGTGACGGAACAAGGCTTTGGGTATCACCCATTGATAATTTAAAAAGAGCTAATGTTAATTTTATTAACAATTATCCCTCAATTTTTTCTATAAAATGCATTGCTTGTACCTTTTATAGCTTGTATAGCTTATTTCAAATTTGGAACTTTGTGACTTTGTTGTTCTGGGTTGAGTTATGTTTGGTTTCGGTCCCTGAACTACACTTTAATAAAATAGGGGTTACTTAGTCTTTTGATAAATGTATTATAGTTAGACATTTTTTGTCATCGTGCGTGGAATACTTTTTCTTCAATTGTGACACAAACCTTTTAAATTTTGCGATCATTTTACCCTTATATATTTCAAATTTAAAAGGTTGAAATGGTCATTTTACATGGTAAAAAAAAAATAAGTAATATGACACACAATGACAATAAATGTCCAAAGTTAGTATAATATATTTTCAGACAATTAACTCTGTAAAAGAGCAAGATGAAGAAACTATGTGAGCTAATAATATGAATGTTGAAAAAAAAGTATAATTTTATACCCTCAAAAAAATTCTGCCCGATACAGTATCGAAAAATATTAAAAATATTTTTTGCTCCAGGCAGATTATTTTGGAGGGTATAAAATTATACTTTTTTCAAGTTCACAAACACATGCAGATAACTCTTAAAACTCTTGTGTATATTAATTTAATTACCGTGTCTAGTCACAACTGTCGACACCCTAGATCGGTAAAAATTAAAATATGGGATCCTCTAACACGTCGAGTTTGACGTTCTTACGTTTCCTAAACTTGTTCTTCTTGTCTGATGATGACAGACAAGCTCCCATCTTCCTGGTCACTTATCATAAACTGCCCCAACAATCCGGTTCTAAGCCGTAACAAGTAGATATATGGGAATGTGTGTGGTGTTTTTGTAGGGTGTAACATTTTGCGGGGAGAGTAGAAGGAAGAGTAAAAGGAGTATTTGACAGAGGGAAAAAGAAAAATGTAAAGTCAAATTCTCTAGAATCTTACTAAGTACTTATTATTTATGCGTCCATTATCCTTGCCGCAAGTATTATTTATTATTACTTATTACTTCAAAACTCGTTTTTTTTGTCAACGACGCTTGACAGTCGTCCAAATTAAATCGCTGGCACCACTATAATAATAATAAATAAAAAATTCCGTTCCAATTTACAATCAAACGAGACCCTCAAACTTTTACATATTTGCTATTGAACTTGTTTATTATAATAAAATGTATTTATCAAATATAATAGCCACATATCAACCACATATTCATTGAGAATAGATATTAAAAATCATCATCGGAAAGATTTGTTGAAATTGCGAACAAAACGTGCCCAGATATTGAAATGCTTGATAGACGTTTAACGCACCACTTTTATTAAAAATGTTGAAGTTAGGATCGATAAAATTTTACAAAAAAAACAAGAACAATTTATAAGAAAGTACCCTCAACTTTTAATATTTACAACATTTATTTATATAATAAATTTTATTTGTCAAATATATAACACATACCTATCGATTCATTCAGATAGAAAAATTAAGGACTTGCTACAGTGATCTCTACAGTAGCCTTTTCTTGGGCTCCCACTTTAGGCCTGTCCGAGTTTTTTTTTAAAATTTGGCACCAAAATAGGGGGAAAGAAAAAAAAAACAAAAGTACCATATTTACTATCCTAATCATTTTGTCAAGGTTAAAACGACGGGCGTTTTTTTTTAATTGAGTTAATATCATTTTTAAGCACTGTAGCTACGTGTGGGCACAAAAATAGAACTCTAGGCCCAAAAAATTTAGCCCAAAAAAAATTTCAGGGCCTTCCCAATTTGTTTTTTTTTTTTTTAATTTGTTGGCTACAAAATAGGAGGAAAAAAAATGTTACAAAAGTTACTCGACGCATTCAGATAAAAAAAATACCAGCGGTACACATTTCGAATTGACTTAAAACTGTGTCATTTTTACACCCATGAGACCAAAAAAATAAATTCGCCAAAAAATATAATAAATAAATAAAATAAAATTTTAACACCAAGCAACAACCGCGTAATGACCATTAAAAAACTATTATACCTCGACTACTGAAAAAGTAAAACAGCCACCTATTAAATATAGAGACCGACAAAATATAAACTCGACTAAAAAGATAAAGGGAAAAAAGAACTTAAATGACAAACAACAACGCCGGCCGAAAAATTTAACGACCGCAGGAACGGTGCCAGGAAAAAATAAACTTACACTATTAAACATAAAAAAAGGTGCTAAAAAACAAATAAAAATAAATATATAAATAAAAATAAAAAATTAACGTCCCGCAACAATGAGCGAAAATTAACGCCCGCGGCAACGCGCGGATAATCTTGCTTGTTGCAATAAATACTCATTAATACAATATTATTATTACTCCCTCCGTCTTAAAATTATTGTTTTTCGACAAAAAACACACATTTTAAGTACATTTATTAATTACTGTTATCTCTTTTTTACTTTTTGAGTTTTACCATTAGCTATTTAATTAAAGTTTTCTTTAAAGTTTGTAATAATAATTTCAAACAAGAGTATACAGTAAACTTGATCAAACTTCTCTATCTATTTTTAGTAGTGAACAAACGTGGGATTATAAAATGAGACGGTGGGTATAGGTTAGAAGTAAGAAAAGTTAACGTGGAGGAATAGTTTTAACACTGAGAACTTGTATACCACGAATATATAGTATAGTAGTATAGACAGTAGTAGTGAGTAAAAGGGCAGAAGCAAGTAAATAGTAAAAGAATAAAGTAAAATGTAGTAAGTTCAAGTAAGTGTCAGTTAAAGTAGTTGAGTTGTATCCCTATAGTAGTAGTAATGAGTATATAATGTATTGTTAAAGTAGTTAGTAATACATAATATATGATGTAAAAAGTGGTTAGAGAGTAATAAGAAGTACGAGTTACCTCTCTTATCACGAAGTAGTATGTAAAAAGTCTCAAAACGGACTACAATCATCCCGAGTAGTTAGGTGTAAAAAGTGAGATTACATAGAAGTAATAAGTTAGTATTTTTTTTTAAAGAAAAAATATAATTTCTACGTTGTGTTCACGAGTAAGGCTGAGTGTCGGGATAAAATAAACTTAAAAAATCAATTTTATGGAATATATTTACAGAGAATCGAATTGAAGTTTTGTGCCAGTCTATTCGGTTCAGTTTGTTTATATGGTTTACTGTGTTTTTTTGATTTTGGCTTAAATCGAACCGAACCAATATTAACTGAAATCGAAAATCATGAATATATTAAACTGAAAAACGAACCATACAGGTTTGACTTGGTTTTCAGATCGGTTTCGGTTTTCGATAAGTATTACTCAGTCTTATTCTCGAGTCTCACTTAAAGAAAGAAAGGAAAGAAAATGAAGAGAAAAAAATGTGTTATCGACTATCACTTAAAGAAAATAAACACTAAAAAAACGTTGCTTGATTGATTTTAAAGCAAATTGTTTTCTTTTAAAATTGGGCTGAAAATATTTACGTTTTATTTATTTACTTGTATTTACTAAAAAAGCTTAAGAACTGAGCAATACATAAATCTTGCTATCAAACCAAGTTATTTGAAATAAACTAAAACTCCAAGTTATTATATATTCAAGATTAAAATAAATACTTTATACTTTAACATTCGGAAAACAGTCCAATGAGATCTTAACTAGTAATCGTTTTATTCATTTAAAGTTTAACAAATTATGTACTTCACTAATTATTGGTTAAGTATTAGATTTGTGTGAAACCACTAAAAATCGAGTAAATAACGTGGAAAGAACACTCATTTTTATATCAGTTTTTAAAAAACGTAAAAGGGATGTTTTGTTAATAAGAACAAGAACGCAACTAGAGAAGTTGTAATGAAATAAAGATTACGTCCTTTTAATCGAGCTTTAGTTGAGTATACAAAATAATCGTTTTGCTTAAACCCGACTCAATGCCCTAAGATGTCTTCTTAAATCTAGATCGGATAAAAGAGAAGACTTATAAGGCAAAGTCCTTAATCCAAAATTCTTCCATTTCATTTTCTAGTTATTACTAGTAGGATTATTACTCATTTACTCATATCAATCATGAAGCATGATGGATAGATACAGTATACATATGAATAAAAATGATTGAGCATTCGTAATATTGTTTTGTGTTATAACAAAATAAATAAAAACGAGTTAATTAAGTTATGAGTAAATTATTACTGATATTTATGACGAAATAAATAATGGAGATGGGATCCACTGGTGGGATACCCATACATTTACTACTTGATGGGCTGCATTAAATTCACCACTCAAAACACTTATTAAATGATAGCCTCTTCTGGCTCTGGATTTACTTATAGCCCCTTCGGCTCTTACAATAGTAGTTACTTTCACGCCGTGCTTGGTCCATGGTCAACCACCCGGGGCGAAAGCTACGGGTTTTCTGTTTATTTTCAGGATACTTAGGTGGACTTACTCGTCTAGAGCTTGGAAACTCTCTATTTCTCTGAACGGTAAATTTCTTAAACAAATGGCGCATCGTGGGACACTTCCCATGTTCTTATCTTATCAAGAATGACAAGTACCACTAGAGGTGGGAGATCCGGAGGGTCAAGACGATCGAGAAGGAAACTCCCCTTAACGAAGGAACAAATCGAAGGGATCATAATCTGCCATTTGAGTCTTAATCAAAGAGCACACAAAGCGAAACAAAGCTAACCCGATCGGTTTGAATCTTCGAAAATCGGGAATATGGACAAGACCAAGGGGGCGACGCATTGTGAAGGGAAGGAGATTGATGACGAAGATTTAAGTATACCTTTCAAAGAAACTTTAAAGACGCCCTTTACGCGAAGAATAATCGAGTTCTCTGGTCCAGAATATAGCATGCCAACCAACATCGCTTTGTACAACGGGTCCACTGACCCGGCAGACCATTTGAATCGTTTTGTGGGGGCAGCGAACTCGGGGGAATGGCCCATGCCAGTATGGTGCCGAATGTTTCAGCAAACGTTGGACGGGTCAGCCAGGGGGTGGTTCGAAAGCCTTCCCCCCAATAGCATAGACGAATGGTGGAGGCTGAGAGAGGCCTTTCACACTAGGACTTAACCCCACCACACTTACTCACCAGAAAAGCGTGTTACAAAGTACCTCACGAGATCACAGATAGTGAGGAAAGCAATGATACCCTCACAGGCGATTCAAGGAAGATGGTCTGTGGGAGACAGGATTCATCACTTGGGCGTTCCATGGGGTTATGAAGATTCTCAATCTGTCTGGACTCTGTTAAGTCCCCCGAATTAGCCAAGCGTTTTGTTAGTAGGTAACGTGCCAGGAGGTCAATGATGAAACGGTTTAGACGAGTTCGTCAAGGCAGAGAGGTCATAAGCCCTTACGGAACTACCGTCCGGGAGATCACGGACATCCATCGTCAGATTGTCTTTTCCGGCAGGAGTCACGAGTGTCCACCAACGACTGACTTTTCCAATTTACTATGAAAGAGATGACGAGACAATGGGATACAGCCCGGGAAAAGATTTCGATGGGGTGACTATATAAAGAATCTTACAAGGGCCAGAGACAATGGTCAATAATGGAAGACCAGAGGACTATAGGAGCCCGTACCCAAAGGGTGCACAATTCGACCTGTACTGGTTACTCTCGTTAGCACTCCTTTGACGAAGTGCCCTAAAGAAATCTGGCAACTCGGGAAACGCAATGCAGCTACCCACCACCAAGACCTGTGTTAATCCGTTAAGGACAGGTGCCCGGACAAATATTGCGGACTTATCACCAGGAAAGGGTCATCACACAAATGACTGCATCCAATTGAGAAAGCAACTAGAAATCGCCTTAGAATCAGGAAAGCTTAATCATTTGATGAAAGATCTAAGGCAGAGGGTGGAAAGGAGACAAAATAGAAACCCTCCGGTGCAGAAGGTAATTAACATGGTCAACGTTCACTCTTCTAAAAAGAAGAAACGAAAAGACCGCGAAGCAACGGAGTCTTGGATGAACACTCCTATCTCTTTTCCACCAATTATGACGGATGATGCGTCGGACGAACCACTGATAATAGAAGCAGAGGTTGAAGGATATCTCGTAAGGCGGGTCTATGTGGACGAAGGGTCATCAGTGGAAGTCATGTTCGAACATTGCTTTGAGAACCTTCCGGAGAAGGTGAAGGCCGGACTCAGAGAAACTAGAACGGATTTGGTGGGTTTCGCAGGGGAAGTATCGAAACCTTTGGGAAAAATTGACTTGGAAGTAGTCTGCTGCGGGAACGATAGGGTTGAGCGGCAGGAATCAATTGAAATTCATAGTCATCCGCGCACCATCCCTTACTATGTAATCTTGGGAGACCCGGCTAAGAATTACATGCACATTCCACTCGAATATTCATTCAATGATCATGATTTCCCAACTTCCTAGGGATTTTGCTACTCTGATTCGCGTCGAACAATCCACAATTGCTGAATGCCGAGAAAAAAGTGAATAGAGAGGCAGATGATAACTGGGAAGAAGGCCCCAAGAGGAGGGGGGCATGGATGTTACCGAGCAATTAATTGTCAATCCCAGCTTCCCGTCTCCATAATGGTCACCAATGGAGGGGAAGGACTCTCCAAGGGCTGTAAGGAGCAACTAAAAACTCTTCTGAAAAGCAACATGGAGGTGTTTGCCTGGGAACCTGCCGACATGACTGGGGTACCTCGAAAGGTCATAGAGCACGCTCTGAATGTAAACCCCTCCCTCGATCCAGTATGCCAAAAGAGAAGAACCTTCTCTCCAGAAAAAAACGGGGCAGTCACCAAGAAGTACGAGTTGGGTCAAAGCGGGATAGTCCGTACGGTCAAAATACCGAAGTATATCTCCAACTAGTGTTGAGTCAATGAAGGTGTGACCGGGATCTTGGGAGATGTGGCACTCGACTTCAAAACCTGAACTCATCATGCCCAAAGGATTATTATCCTTACTAATTATGACTGCAAAGTCGAGTGCGGTCATGGGTTTTAGGTACAAGTGCTTCTTAGATGCCTACAAAAGGTATCATCAAATCCAAATGGCAAAATGAGGACGAAGAAAAGACAGCTGTTTACACGGAGCAGGGGAACATACGGTTATACGAAGATGCGTTTGTCGTTCATAAAGAACGACAGGGGCCAACCTATCAAAGGCTGGAGACTCGGACTTCCAATGCCAGATAGGAAGAAACCTAGGAGGGGTACGTAAGATGATTATGGTAATCAAAGTAAGGAAGTAAACATGTCTCTGGCTGTATGCAGAAAACGGGGTTTTGATGGTTTTGTAAAACTTTCTTAAACATGAAGCTTTGACAATCCCAACAAAGTGTTCGTTCGGAGTAGAGGAAGGGCAAATTCCTAGGGTACATGGTCAACTTCGGAGGGAATCGAGGCTAAATCCTATGAAGACGAAAGCTAGATCGGACCTTCACGTCCCCTAAAACATGAAAGAGATGCAATGCCTCCGCGGGAAACTAGTTTTTTAAATCGTTTCTTGGCCAAATCAGACGAAATGGCACCATCCCTTTCTTCAACACAACTGATAAAACATAACGAAGGAGATAAGCACGAATTTCCGATGGACCACGGAAGCCGAAGAGGCCTTTCAGCAGATGAAGAGACTGATCATGTCGCTTCTATCGCTGACACCACCTTTCCCGGAAGAAACGTTATATGCATACTTAGCGGTGTCTAAGGAGGCGGTCTCCGCAGTACTCTTAACAGACCGGAATGGAAGGCAATGTCCCGTACAGTACGTGAGCAGAACACTAAACGAGGCTGAAAGGAACTACTCCCGTTTGGATAAAACTTAGCTTCTTTATTGGTAACATGACAAGAGGCTAAGAGGTATTTTGAAGGCCCATCCGTAATGGTCATCACGGATTGACCTAATAGAAAACATACTCAGTAGGACAGAAGCTTCGGGGAAGCTGGCTAAATATGCAGTAGAAATAGGGACATACAAAATCTCCTTCATACCCCGGAATGCGGTAAAGGGTCAAGTCCTAGCAGATTTCCTTTCTGACGCTCCAGATGGAGAAAGGGAAGATGAGTATTTCCAGAGTCCGGAGGTCCCTCCAGAGATAGATGACACAGAGACATGGACCCTTTACACCGATGGGGCGGCCAGTGCAAAAGGCTCAGGAGCCGGTCTTATTTTAACAGGACCTAGTGGAGTGGAATACGCTTATGCCCTCCGATTAACATTTGCCAGCACAAATAACGAGGCAGAATATGAAGCCCTCCTAGCAGGGCTACGCATAGCGCGAATGATGAATGTCCTACAGATAGAGGTCAAGGTAGATTCCAAGCTCGTGGCCAGTCAGATTAATGGGATATATGAAGCTAGCAACGATTCAATGATCAAATACCTAGCCAAAGCTAGAGAGCACATCTCCGAATTTAAGACCTTCTCCATTGAAAACATACCAAGAGGAAGTAATCAGAAGGTGAAGTATATGGAGCAGTAGCCACCGTGCCTTTCTACAAACCTTACCAAGGATGATTTTGGTCGAGGTCATGCATATGATACGGTCATCAGAGGTTCAAGGGAAGTACTGACTATAGTTTGAAGTAGAGGAGTTAACTGGTGACTCCCATCATCAAATTCTTGCGGAAGGCGTTTTAAGTACCATCAGATAGCAATGTGGCTCGAGCTCCTGCGTGGCCTAAGATAGGCAAATATACAATGGAAGCAGGTAGTCCTATTAAAACAGGGGGTATTTGGTCCCTATGTTGAGATGATGTAGGACTCTTCTGTGCTAAATTACGTTCATTCGAAGGAAATTCACATAGGATCTTGCAGGAATGCATATGGGTCCTAGAGCAGATAGTGAGGAAGGGCAATGAGACACAGTTTTATTATTGGCCCACCATGCATGCAGTACGCGAAAGCTGAGGTAGATAAGTGTGACGCATGTCATATTTCTCGCCATGATACCAAGATTCTGAAAACAATTCATGACCTCCATTCATGTCCCCGTGGCCTTTTCTATCAGTGGGGACCAATGGACATACTGGTCCATTAACTCGGCCAGAGTGGAGCTTAAATTCTTATTAGTGTGGCCTATTGATTACTTCACAAGTGGATAGAGGCAAAGCGTTGGTTCAAGAAAACGGGCAACGGAGGATTAATCCGTTCGTAATGGACAACATCTTATGTAGATATGGTTTCTCCATCCAAGATCAATCGTCACTAACAATGGGGCACAACTGGTTAAGTGACCCAATTAAAAGTTGGTGTAAAAGTTTGAGATGTCACACAGATTGAATACTACTGCGGTTAGGTCATACCGCGGGCTAAAGGTTTATGTCGAAAGGGCAAACGAAGCCTTTTGGAAGGAATCAAAACCGGTAGGAGGGAAAACAGCAGGATGAGTTGACGGAATTGCGAATGTTTACTATGCTCACCGCACGTCAATCAAGCAAAGCAACGGCGAGAGACCCCCTTTCAGCCTAACCTACGGGGAGGTGAAGCGGTTATTTCCTGGCAGAAATAGGCTTCATGCCGTCCTAGCGGACGTGATGATTAGGGAGGAATTCAACGAGAAGAGCAGCGCTTGAACTGGACTTACTACCCAGGAAAGAAGTGAAGCACGGCCGACGTAACGAGATGCCAAATAATGTCAAATTGTTACTGTACTACAACAAGAAGTACGCCCGCAGGATTTAGGACGGGAAGAGTTTGTGTATCAAGGAATGGGGGAAAATAGGGGGCGAGCAGAGTGGAGGATCAAGGAAGCTGTGGTCCCAAATTGGAAGGCCGTACAGGGTTTACAGAAGCGTTTCGAGAATAGCTCTTACAAAGCTGCAAAAATGGAGGACAAGAATAGTCACTCGGACTGGGACACGCTTATCAACTTACGCAAATGCCTATTTGTAGGTTTTAATATTCTTATGTGTTTTGTATCTCTACATGTTTTGTCTTGAATAAGAATGTGATAGAGTGTACTCCAAATTTCGATGGGTTGTGTGAGCAATGTTTCCCGATTGAATGTTGTTATAAACCTTCCGTGTATGATAAAACCATTCTGAGGGCCTAGCCCTCTTGGATATGAAAAACCCAAGACAACTTAACGTCACAGGGACTGATAAATCCATTCCAAAGGGCTAAGCCCTTTCGGATATGAAAAACCCCCACAGGACAACTAAGTAACAGGGACTAATAAATCTTTTCGAAGGGCCTAGCCCTTCGGATATGAAAAAACCCACAGTCAAACTAAGTCACAGGGACTGATAAACCATTCCGAAGGGCCTAGCCCCTTCGGATATGAAAAACCCACAGACAACTAAGTCACAGGGACTAATAAATCGTATCGAAGGGCCTAGCCCCTTCGGATATGAAAAACCCACAGACAACTAAGTCACAGGGACTGATAAACCATTCCGAAGGGCCTAGCCCCTTCGGATATGAAAAACCCACAGACAACTAAGTCACAGGGACTAATAAATCGTATCGAAGGGCCTAGCCCCTCCGGATATGATAAACTCACGGACAACTAAGTCAGGGACTGATAGTAAATCATACTAAAGGGTCCGGCTCCATCGGACATGATCAATCCAAACCGGTCACAGGGATTAACCCAGCCGCACAGGACGGACCTGCAAGTAAGGGTTATCATTATAATGACCATAAAGTTGCCAAAGTGCACACAATAATAAGACACAATAGACAGCACAGCAAAACAAGGCATAACAAAAGCATGTAAAGCGCGACAAAAGAAAGTCTTCAGCAAACTCTCGGCAAAATGGTACAATGTCTGGAGATAGTCAAAAGTACATCTACGTATTACATACATGTCTACATAAAAAATCTATTACACATTGGCCCCTTCGGGCACAGACTTGGAACCATCAGGAGCTTGGGAGGGCGGATTAACTCGGGTCGGGGCGTCTGGGGGAGGAGGAGCAGGATACATCTTTAGGAGCTCCTGGACAGTCTGACGAGGAAGACCGGAAATCTTTTCTACAAAAGGATAAGTCTTGGTAAAGAGCTTGTCATACTCGACGGCCATCCTCGTATCGGAATAAGGATCAAAGCCTTGGACCTCCCTCAATACATCCATGAGGTCCTTCTCAGACCGCTTCACAGCTAAACCCTTGGCCCACCCGGCCTGAATGGCTAAATTGAAAGGGACGGACAAGCTCTCCTTATATTCATGGCTATTCAAAAGACGCTGGACAACTGTAGGAAGGAGCTTCCCAATGGAATCAATTTTTTCTTTTTCAAAGTACCCGAGTCTAGACACAAGCTTCTCATTTTCAACAGCCCTCTCGTTGGACACCCGATCGGAAAAGACCAAAGCAGAGTCTTTTCTAGCAAGTTCAGCTTCCAACTCTTTAATTTGAGAGACTTGATCAGCATTAACAGCCCTCAACTCATCCCTCTCCCGCTCAACGACAGTCAATTTCTTAGCACAACCGGCATGCTCCCCTCGGACCTACTGATATATGTTGGATAAAGTATTGTACAAGTTAGTCGCATGGGTAAAGTCCGTCCGGGTGCTCACAAGTTTGGAGGTCACATCTTCACATCTTTCTTTCAAAACCAGATGGGCATCATAAAGGGCTTCAAACCGGAGAAGGGCATCAGTTTGAGCCATGGCTCCTCGGGCAATACTAAACCATGCCCTTTCCATGGCGGTACTGTTATCATAAGCATTCATCTCCTCTCTAACAGCAGGGGGGGCCAGATGTGCCAACAATTCCCTACACTCCCCAGGAGTGTCCACTCGAGACCTCCAGTGGATGGTCCATTCAGGAACGTAGATAGAGCCAGGACGAGAGGACTCAGCTCCATCGGCGCAATCTCCTAACATATAAAATCGAGTTAGGAAAATACACAAAGGCATACGCAGGAAAAGAAATATCAAAGGGTATAGCAAACGTACCAGCTAGGTTAGAGCGGACTAGGGGCACAAGGTCTTGGGCAACGATCTTTTCAGGGTTCGCGGCTGGTAAATAGGATCTCTCAGTCAGTTGGTTCTCATCCCTCATTCTCTTGACTCACCAAAACTCTCATCGTGCTCTACGGTATGATCAGGATTGGTGTTAGCAGAATCATTATTAGGGACGCTAACATGTTCGTCTTCTTGAGACTCAGCAGTCCCCTCATCAACATCTCTTAGCAGGAAAGAGGGATTGGGTGCAACGGTTCGAAGAGGACTCGCGGAAGAAGCCTCCTCAGTAGAATCCTCCTCCTCAGGACGGACAACGGAAACCTTACGCCTCTTCGGCTTCCCCTTCGAACCACCCTCACCACCAGCAGCTCTTTTTCTCTCCGCTCGTTTTTTAGCAGCCGCACGGGCTTTCCGTTCCCTGATAGCAACAATTTTGGGATCAGGAATTTCCATCTCCTTCAACCTGGCAGTCTTTTCCGGAAGAGATTGGTTAGCAGGTAAAGGACCAGTGGTATGCAAGGTAATAGCATCTCGAGCGGAAAGGACGTCACCCTGTTCGATGGTAGCACCATCCAAGAAAGGGAATCGTAGATACTCAGACATTGTGACAACTGCAAAAAAAAAAAAAAAAAAAAAAAAACGATTCAGGAAAAAGAAAAGACATACCCTCTAACAAGAAAAAGGAAAGGGGCCATAAATAAATAATAATAGGTCATTACCATTCCCCTCGGTATCTTTGGAAAACTTGAGAAGACAATCAGGAAAAAACTCACCAAGTGTGGCCAACCGGGTGGAAAAGTAGCCCGGTGGGTATGGGTCTATATCGATGCCTATGATGTCAGTGTCACAACATCAGAAGCGCGAAGCAATCGTCGGCGAGGGGATCATGTATGTCTAGGAATGTGATTGCCTCCAGGCCATGGCCTGAGGAATTAGCTCTATCGATCTAAAAAGAAAAAACCTTTTTCTTCCACGTTCAAACCGGAAAAGGTTCGTTTAAATCTTCCACGGATCCTGTGGACCAACCCTATCTCTCAAAAGTAAACCAATCTTCCTTGTTTGCGATCTTTAGTATACACGGTAACACGTTCACCGAAGGAACAATGTGTAGGCTCCGACAATATAATTCGAATAGGGTCAGCCGAGTCAACCCTATGGGTACTAATTGAGAGATGTGTACACGGAAATGGTCAAGCACAGCCAAAAAAGGGTAGAAAACGGCACCCTAACTCCAGAAAACTCAAATATGTTGTTCGTAAGACTATAGAATCATCCGGTATACTTTCCATAGTCCAATTCGGCTGTAAGGGGCAACTGGTGTATGCCAAATCTAAAAGGAATGTTATGCTGAAGGATCAAGAGCCTTTACATCCTTGGCAAGTCATACTCGGATGAGTAGGAATGCATGTCAGATCTTAACAGGCATGACGGTCCTTCACGTTGTAATCCATCTTCAGACATTTTCAAGATACGGAGGGGAAATTATCAAAAATACAAAGGAAGGAATATATACCTGAAAGTACGAAGAGCAGAATATAAGAGGGGATGTTCGGCTCAAGATTTTACACGCAGTAAAAAAGAGGAGGGGGGCTATTTATAGGCAAAGCATCGGGCTTCGAGTCGCTGGCAAACACATCACACAGGAATTGGCAAGGCTCTATCCTAGACCGCTGCGCGCGCGACCTCGTTGGTAAGTACGTCCACGTGTTCGTCCCAGATGAAAGGGGGCGAGAGCAAGTAATGAATTTTAACCTACTGTAATTATGGGTTTTGTCCCATATTCATTAAGGAAGACGTTTCTCTCTAAAAAATAAAAAAAATAAAAAATAAAAAAAAAGAAAAAAGAAGAAGAGGAAACGGGAGGGGACGACAGTAAAAGCAGTTGTTCTGGCCCTTTCAATTGAGCACTTTTAAGTATCACTCTAATAGTTTGCGACTATTAGAGTAATACTGGGGGGGACATGTCCGCGTATATGCCGGACGGGCCCCATATCCGAACGGGCGGACGGGTCCGGACGGGCGCACTACATCAACCCAAAAGAAGACAGAACGCTAGGATCGATAAAGAGGGACACCTCTTTAAACCGTTGGACAATAACAAACACTTATGCAACATCACTATCCCTGGAATTAAGGAGCGATGTCTCCAAAGAGTATCGACACCCAAGGCAAAGGCTAGGCATAGGTCGTCTCCTTCATTTCCAAGGTGTCAGGAACAGTATTTCTAAACAGTGCTTCAAGTAATATAAATACCCAAGCATTTACTACTTGAAGGGCATCATTAAATTCACCACACACACACTTATTACTGATAGCCTCTTCGGCTCTTACTTATAGCCCCTTCGGCTCTTACAAAGTACTTACTTTCACGCCCGAGCTTGGTCCTGGTCACACCGGGGCTGATGCTAACGGGTTTTCTGTCTTACTTTCAGATACTTAGGTGCATTACTCGTCTAGAAGCGTGGGAACTCTCCTATTTCCTCTAGAACGGTAAATTACTTAAACACCCGACTCAATGCCCTAAGATGTCTTCTTAAATCTAGACCGGATAAAAGAGAAGACTTATAAGGCAAAGTCCTTAATCCAAAATTCTTCCATTTCATTTTCTAGTTATTACTAGTAGGATTATTACTCATATCAATCATGAAGCATGTAATTATATGGATACAGTATACATATGAATAAAAATGATTGAGCATTCGTAATATTGTTTTGTGTTATAACAAAAAAAAAATGAGTTAATTAAGTCTGTGACACACAGCCTGATGTCCCCACCTTAACATGTGCCCCTGGGGCACATGTTAGGAAAACCCTTAATTTAAACCTTTTTTAATGTTTGTAATCATCAAATGATGATAATATGTTAAATTCATGTATATATTTTTAAAAGTGAACAATTAATTTAAAACAACCGAAATAAATACATGAACAATAAATATGGGATGAAAGAGTAACCTAATCGAAAAAATCAAAATTTTGAATTAGTAACTTTTATATTTTGTGAAAAAGTTCTTTGTTTGACCTTATTCTTTTGTTCAAAGCATTTCCAATTTAACATTCATTATATGTTTTTTCTGCACTAAAATAGATTCAAAATTACAATGTTAAACATTTACTCTATATTATTGAAATGAATAATATATTACAGTATAAAACATCAGGTATAATGTTATACTATTTATAGTATTATAGTAAAAAAATTAATTTTTAGCCTTATAAAATACTAATTACTTTTCAATTCTCGGTTACCTCTTCTCTTCGTCGTTCTGTTAGAGGAGGGGTTGAATCTTCTCAATTAGCTCTTCTTCAAACATATATTGAAGGGACATTGTTGTCTAATATGGATGATAGATGGGTGTGAGATTTAAATGGGGAAGGTGTTTTTCGGGTCAAAGATGTTCGCATTCTTCTTGATGAATGTTTCTTGCCGAAAGCCCCTACTGCTACTCGATGGGTTAAATATGTTCCAATAAAAATAAATGTTTTTGCTTGGAAGGTTTTCCTGGATCGGTTGCCTACTCGATCCAATTTACAACATCGTGGTGTCCTAGTTTCTGATCTTTTATGTCCGCTTTGCTCCTCTGCTCAGGAAGATTCCTCGCACTTGTTCTTCAGTTGCAGATTGGCTACGGATATCGTCAGGCTCGTATGCCGCTGGTGGAATCTATCATGGACGCCCCTTGGTTCATATGCTGATTGGCTTAATTGGTTCAATTCCATCAGATTAAGCTCTAAAGTTAAAGATTTGCTGGAAGGAGTTCTTTATATAACTTGGTGGAGCGTATGGATGTTTCGTAATCAGTTGCTCTTCTCGTCGAAAGCCCCTCGTAAAGATGTTATTTTTGACGATATTGTTTCGCGCTCTTTCACTTGGTGCCTTTCTAGATGTAATTGTACTTTTAGTTGGGATAGTTGGTTGCAACACCCCTATTTGATCTCTTTGTAATTCTTTTTCTAGCTTCTTGCTAGTTGGTTTTATAATAGTTGTTACAAAGGAAATTAAAAAAGGGTGTTGAAACCAACTATCCCAACTAATAAGAGTTTTTTACCCCCTAGCAATATACCAAGAAAAAGAACGCCTAACAATGACTTCAAAAATACCATCTTTTCGAAGATTGAATCAAGAAGAGGAGATGGTTTTCTTATATGACCAGATACCTCCACCAGGAAGTGTAAAACACCTCCTTCCAGCACTTGTTTTTGACTTGATTGAAGCTTAACCACATTAAACCAAGATAACCAAGATCGATAACGAATCAACAGGGTTTCCAAAAACCAAGCCCCACCAAAAACAAATGACCGAGCAATATCTTTTGCAAGTCGCAACAAAACAGCAAATGATCGAGATTCTCGAGGGCCTCACAACTAATAGGCAAGAATAGGGAAACCTGACTCCACAGGGCCCCCCCCGATCAAATTAAACCCGAGTAGGAAGAACGATCCATTAGAGATCTCCACGCCAAAAACATTAACCTTGATGGGGATCTGCTTGACCCTCTAGACGGAACACATCAGATTTAGGCAAGAGCATATATCGTCAAGTCAACCTAACGAACATCTTTTACACGAAAAACACCCCGTCCACCATTAAGGTCCCAGAACCGACGATCCCCCATGTTAGAAAGCACCACTGTATCGAGAAGATCAGAAATCCAAGAAAGCTGTGCAGATTCTTCCCCACCTCTTACGTCACGACGGAGAGACGAAACAAAAGGAGCGCTCATCTTAGAGGCCCACCGAACAAACCTTATATATTTTCGAGAGCAACAGACGAGGATAGCTTAACCAATACAAGAATCACCTAACCATTTATCATGCCAGAAACTTTAGACAATAAACCGTTTACCAACTCTAATTATACCAATGAGAGATTAGGATCCAAACCTTGAGATTTAGGGCGTTACACTTCTTACTAATAGAACCCACAGCGAAGAATATAGGCAGAAAGAGTACTTGAGATGGAGCCGTGTAAAAGCATGAATGACCTGGGCCCACAACGATTGATCACGAAGACAAAAGCGCCAAATCCACTTAAAAAGACGTCCTCTATTTAGAGCATAAAAACTGAGACACCCAAGACCCCCAATTACTTTTGGACGCCAAGACCTAGACCAGCTAACCCAAGCAATCTTTTCTCTTCCCCATCACGAATACCATTGAAAAAATTCCGCCGAATAGATTCCATGGATTTGAGAACCGCCTTAGGGACCTTAAAGAGAGACATATTATAAATAGGGGTGGATCCGAGAACCGACTTGAGAAGAGTAAGACGACCTCCAATAGAAAGAGTTTTGAGCTTCCAAGAAGATAGACTCATCTTGAGCTTATTAACGGTTTCGTCCCATGCCCTAATCGAAGACATGTTGCCGTTCTAAAAAAAATTTACATTATTTTTAAGTTAAATAAAACTATTGAACAAAATTTGGTGTAAATTTTAGCGTATATATTAGAGTAACAATTTTTTAATAAAAACATATTAAAATTGTTATTTTTGCACTAACATAATTTAGAAATTTATTGCAATGCACATATTAGAGATGTTATAATTAGTATATGGTTCCATTACATTCTTAAGATTGTTTGTTTTCTTTTTTTGAAAACTTGGGAGTGTTTAAGCTTATTACTTACGTAATAAACTTACATAATCCGACTAGTTTTTAAAGAAGCTGAAAAAAGACCTTTTGAAACATGTCATACGCAAATAAGTTTAAACAAACACACTCATTTGAGTAAAATAATTTCCGAAATAAAGATAACATTTGTTTCTACTTTTTTTTCATATATATCTTCTTACGCACATGACTAAAACAAGTGAAAATATCAATTAATCAAGTTAAAAGAGATGACTAGTGCGTCACACATGTTATATGATTGTATGAATCGAATGATAAGTAAACACGTTACCAAAGGGCTTTCGCTTAGTTGGTATCTACTACTTTTGAAAAACACATGAGCCCACTAGAGAGATTTTGTGGATAAAAGGTAAAGGGTTCGAGTATTGACTTTTGTCTACTCCAGTTGATCCCACACTTGGTCAAAAGAGTTGTCGGAGTTATTTCTTGTGAGATGAACAATGGTTGGTGCCAAAAGACATTGAGGACCATGGTGTTTCCGCTAATACACACTTTTTTTTATAAGTAGCCACGTTGAATATAAGGATATAAAACTATATATTACGAGTAAAAGTTACGTTATGTGTACAGAGATAAATAGTTATTGGCTAGTTCAAATTTAAATTAATTTATTATGTGACAAACTTTAATTATGATTGAAAAGGAGTGAGTTGTGATTTTTCTCAGCTGTCGTTGTTCGCCAAAGACTTTACTCCATGGCTTGTTTTTTGTTTTTTTCTTATTTTTTTCTTTTAAGGCAGTTGGTTTTTCATTAATATCTTGAAATATACTACTTCAAATAAGGTCAAAAACGAAACCTTTGACATTTTAATGATTCTTGAATCAAGTAAAATATTATGAGAAATTATTATTATTTAATGTGGTGCCAATATCATAATCATTATGTTAGTTATTCTATTATTATTCCCATTTTAATGTGTATTTTTATCATTAAAGATTAAAGAGATGTGATTGATTTGAGTCAAAAACACTTAACAGATTACGGTTTTAGCATGAAGGCAAACACGACACGCTGCATTTAGACAAGTTTTCAGGTGTATACCAATTATTAATATAGCAAGTTTAATCACGCATTGTAGAAAAAATATAGTTCTGAAATAACGAGGGATGCATTAATAAGTGTATTTTAGAAGTCACCACCTTTTTGCCTTTTAGGTGAGCATATGGAGTAATGAAAAAGAAAGCTAGTAAACTTACAATGGAAAGTATCAACCAATATTAAACAACACAAAGTTTGGTGAGAATAATGTAAACCAAGAAACTTGTAGTGTTTCCAGGTTTGTTTGATTGTGGGGCTGGATATAGTGGTCATCTGACTACCATTTTTATGTGAGTGTGATATTAGTTTTTAACACATCATTTAATCATCACTTTTAAATGCGTAATGGTTATCATCTAACAAAACACATAAAACAGACTCACTTTATATAAATGGGCAAATTGACTCTTATAGTTTCATACTTTAACTTTTTTACCATTTTGAGTACTCTAAAATTTTATACCATAAGTGGACCACTGACCTTGAGATTTTATACCATTTTAAGTACTCTTTTAATATAACATATGCGTTTTTGACCGTGCGTTTCCGTCGTTTTCGACCGTTTTCACCGATTTCGTTTGTTTTCGACCGTTTTCGTCCGTTTTCGCCTAATTTCGACAGTTTTTGACCATTTGCGTTCGTTTTCGACTGATTTCGTCCGTTTTCGACCCGAACACTAATAGTTTAAAAAAAAAAAAATTCTTTTTTGACTACTTGAGTACACTAATATGTTTTCGGGTGATGGCCATGCCGAAGCTCGAAATGTATTAGTATATATATATTTTTAGTTGTATAATTGTATTGTTAAATAAAAGTTATGGTTGTAATTTTGTTAGTATGTTTCCCGTGCAAATAAAAAGTTATGATTGTATTTGTTTAGTCATGTTTCCCGGGTGATTAAATTAATTAAATGTTTGATAATTAACAATTTATTAAATAAATATTCGAATTTTAAATTCCGAAAAAAAACCGAACCGTATAAAAAAAAAACCGAAATCCGAACATTTATTACCGAAAAAAACCCGGCAACGCGGTAAAAAACAGATTTCCGAAAGATATAACCGAAAAAAACCGATTCCGAACATTTATAACCGAAAAAAACCGATTTCAAAAAAACCGATAAAACCGAAACCGGTTTTTTTTTAAGTTCCGAATGTATTTTTTTTAGTATTGTAATTTTTTTTATGAATGAAATGAATTTAGTTATTTTTAAAAATGAGGGAAAAATAAAAAATAGTAGGTCCCAAAAAGTGGTGTTATGGTATTAAAGTGTTGTTATGATAACCTAGGTTTTTTGGGGTGGTGTTAAAGCTGACGTGGCACCCAAAAAATGGTGTTAGGGCAAATTGACCCTTATAGTTTCATACTTTAATTTTTTTACCATTTTGAGTAATCTAAAATTTTATACCATAAGTGGCCACTGAACTTGAGATTTTATACCATTTTAAGTATTATTTTAATATAACATATGCGTTTTCGACCGTGGGTTTCCGCCGTTTTCGACCATTTTCACCGATTTCGTTTGTTTTCGACCATTTACGTTCGTTTTTGAACGATTTCGTCTATTTCGACCGTCTTTGACCGTTTTCTCCCGTTTTCGACCGTTTTGACCGATTTCGATCGTTCTCGACTGATTTTGTCAGTCTTTGACCTTTTTCGGACGAAAACGATCGAAAACAGACGAAATCGGGTGGAATCGGGTGAAATCAAGTCGAAATCAGTCAAAAACGATTGAAAAAGGACGCAATCGGTCGAAATTAGTCAAAAACGGTCGAAAGTGGTCGAAAACGAACGTAACTGGTTGAAAACTGTCGAAAACGGACAAAATCTGTCGAAAACGGCGGAAAAAGGACGAAATCGATCGAAAACAGACGAAATCAGTCGAAAACGGTCGAAAAGGAACGTAACTGGTAGAAAACTATCGAAAACGGACGAAATCAGTTGAAACGTTCGAAAGCGGTCGAAAACGAACAAAACAGGCGAAATTGGCCAAAAACAATCGAAAATGGACGAAATCGGTCGAAATTGGTCGAAAGCTGACGAAATCAGTCGAAGACGGCGAAAAACGGTCGAAGACAAACGAAATCGGTCGAAAACGCATGTGTCATATCAAAAGAGTACTTAAAATGGTATAAAATCTCAAGTTCAGTGACCCACTTATGATCTAAAATTTTAGAGTACTTAAGAGTTCTTTTGAGGGATCTATCCAGATATTAGCAGTGAAGAAGAAAGGGGTAAAGGCTTTGGGGGTAAAGATATTGTCTT
>BQNB010085828.1:0-28358 GCA_026074375.1 Tanacetum coccineum
CCTAATCCTAGGGTAGTATAGGTCGAATAAGGCATAACACTTATGCTTGCTCCTAAATCAGCTAAAGCTTTATTGAAACACGTATTATTAATGAAACACTGTAAAGTGAAACTCCCTAGGTCTTTCTCCTTTCGAGGCAAGGCATTGCCAAGAGGCTTTGCATTAGCGTAATGAGTTTCCAGATCTTTTTCTCCATCAGTTTCCTTCAATTCGTCCCAGTAATCATCATTCAAGTGATTCGGAGAAGGTAAAGTTATTTTCTTTGATTTGGAAAATAAGTTTCTATTTTGTAGGTTCGATATGACGTATTGGCTAGCATCAATATGGCATATTGAAGGGTTGTCAGTTTCAACAGAAGTAGAAATCGTCTCATCATAAACTCTCGGCTTAACTTTACTCGAGCTTTGTAAATTCCCAGATAATTTTTTATGCAAAATAATGCTCATTTTCCTGAATTGATTCTCAAAAGCTTTGATCGAGGATTTTTGATTCCTTAATGCAAAATTCGTGGAGGCTTGTATTTCCTTGATCAAGTTGGATTGTTCATCGTGCCTATTTGCAATCTCGGCCATGAACATGCTTAAAGACTCTTCCAAAGTGAGCGCCGTCATTGTTTCTTGTAATCTCTTCTTCCAATTCTCGGGATCAGTATTGAGGTCGAGTCCCTAGAAAACTCGAACAATCAAGACCGGTTATCTTGAGAAGCTTCCTATCTAATTATGATACTCGTTCCGGGTCTTTGAAAGGTTAAATGAGTTCTCCGAACTCCTTGTAACACACTCCCTGCAACAGAGGACAAACAATCAGTAGTATATGCTTCGGAAGAAGGTATATGATAAGGCACAAAAATAAAATATGAAAAATTAAGAGTATGTTAATGTATAAGATAGTCTATACGCCGTATTCAATTCCTGAATACGCCGTATGGACTTTATGAACAGAATTAGAAGTATTGGTTACGAAAATTTATACGTCGTATCCAAAGGGATGGATAAGTCATATTGGTTTGAAAAAAATTTACAACGTACTTTGAATAATGTAGAAAAACACACAAACACACAATATGCAAAAATATACAATGCAGAAAATTAAACACACCAAACAAACATGCAATTATGCAAATTAATCTAAACTAAACTAAACTAAACTAAACTAAAAATACTAATAAAATAAGAATTAAACAACTTCACTCCCCGGCAGCGGCGTCAAAAACTTGATGTGCTGTCGTGTAGGGTCAATTTATTGATTACCAACTTTTAAATTTATATTTAGCCGACTTATCCTAAAACAACACTTTAACGGGTAGTGTACCCGGTCAGATGGAGTTTCATGGTAAGTAGGGTGTCGATCACTAAGACCGAGAGCATTAATTCCTAATTCTATCAGTATTTTAGTTATCCAAGTTAAACCTAAAACTAATGCAAAAGGGGGGTTTCAGCCTGAGAGACTGGCACGAGGTTTGGTTATCTAACCTAGGGTTTTGATGATAATTAACACACACAAGGCGATAGACAGAAGATAAAGATGCGGTAAAGCCTAATGTAAGGGAAACGTATTAACCATATTTATTCCAATTAAAATGTTGGTTTGTTTATTTAGTTTAATGATTACTTATCTCGAGGCGGCATATCATTCTTAAGACATAGGCGTTACTTCTTCCTAAGACCTAGATACGTAGAATTCTGTCACAATTAAACGCATCCACATAAAGCATCCTTTTTACTGATTATAATCTATCTTACGGATTAAAGCAATGGTGATCTTGTTAAACCCTAGCTTATAGAGACTTTACTAACTTACTCCTTACGGTAATTTACATAAGTGGTAGTTCACTCTCCAAACCAAGCCAATGGAATCGGAATGTTATTTGTTAGAATCATTCTATGTCACCTGCTAGTCTAACTTGTTCACTAAACCAAAGGCACTATCTGATATCTAGTTAAGCTACAAGCGATATCCATAAACACGGATTTATCAGGACTTTATTTGTGATCTTAATTCCACCTATATAAATTACTATGCGAGAATTATCCGATATCTAGTTAAGATACATGCGATATCCTTAGATATGGATCAAACGCATATTAAACCACATAAACGAGTATCATGTGATAAACATAATCAATAACCAACGATAAATTAAGCAATCGAGATAAACAAACCAAACATTAAAATCTTCAAAAATATGGCTACTACCTAAAGGTATTAGCCAATAACCATTGTGATAAATACAAACATAATAATCGAATCAAACAAGGTAAACTAACCGAGTTAAGCGAATGATACCAAATACTGAACGGTTATCAAGAGTATATGAATTACAAGGGTTTCCCTATGGATTGAAGCACTTTGCTGCACCTTCTTAGCTTCTTTTGTCTTCTGAAAATCAACCTTGGTGGTTAAAAGCACTTGCATACCTAAAACTGAGTTTAGGGTCTTCTATTTATAGAGTCTGGAAATTGATCGATACGCCGTATCAGGCGATGTGGGATACGGCGTATTGGGGATTTCTTTGAGTAAGGACTGTGACAACCGTGATTTGAGCAGGTTAGTTTATACCTTTAGAAATGGCTAAGTGTCCATTTTGTATGTTTCTTGCGTGCTATGTGTTCTATATGTATGTTGAAGTGGGTAACTTATGTGCATGACGTCATTTTAGAGGTAAATGATCATCTTATTTTGTGGGCATATGAGTTTGGTGTTAAGTATTCCATTTGTTCACTTGTGGTGATAATGGAAATGAAAGACGTGTTGCATGTATTGCTACATCAACTCTTGGTTTTTAAGAGTTAAGTGTTTATAAGAAGTGTAAGTTATTGGAAAGGAAGCATGTGAGTGAAATATAAAAGTTTGTAGAAAACTTTCTAAAAATAAAAAGTGGTTTGGTGAATTGAAAGTTATATTTAGAAAGTTTAGTAAATAGCGTTTAAGTAAAAAGATTTAATCAAACTAGCTTAGGTTTTTATAAAAACTTAAGGAAATGAAGTAAATTAGTTAATTAATAATTTAATAAAATAAGTAATATATATATATATATATATATATATAATGAACGATAAGATAAGAACATCTTCATGCAATAATTCTATACATAATAAGAGGTTACAGTTACATGGATAGAAGAATATGCTATACAATAACATTAGATGAACGAGATTGATGTTCATTCACTCAGGTTCCTCAAAAGACGAATACAGTGACGAATGATTTGTCACAACATCCCATTCTCTTCAAACACTGTAACGAACACCCTAGAGAATCAAAGGTTGTAGAAAATAAAGTGATTGCCCCTGGAATGCATAGGATTGATCCCGTATGACCTCTAGGGAAGACAAATTTATGTCTATCAACAAAGTTAGAGCAAGCGTTAGGACAAATCCGATCACTACTTCACAACCTCATGTCATCACTAAGAAAGTTGTTAATTCTAACTCAAATGGTTTCTCTTCTACAGGAGTAGACATCACTACTAAGACTAGAAGGCCACAACCTAGGAGCAATACAAGAATGAAAGTGTGGTCTCCTTCTAGAGTGCTCGACAAAGAGTAGTCCCACATCAAGAATATAGAACTGTTTGAAGTAGAAGAACACCATAGGAATTTACTGCTTTCTAAGAATAAGAAACATATGTCATCTAGAATGTTTGATTGATGTGGGGTGGGGGGGGGGGGGGGGGCGGGGGGGGGATATTACTCTTAAAGTTTATGCTAATTTGCGGACTGATAAATATCGAAAGTTGTTTGTCTGCTAAATATTGTAAGCAATGTTTAATAACTGCTAATCATGATGTCTGTGTGCAAAATAATGTGAATAACATGAATTCTCATGGTAAGAAACAAAACACTAATGTTTCAAATGAGTGTGTAATATCAAAACTAAGCATAATCGCTAATATGTCAGGAAAATGGGTAAACGTTTATCACATAGAAAGACTTGCTTACAACTGATGTCTAGTATAACCTAGATATTGCCCTAGGTGGTTCATTTCCACTGGAAAGAATGATTGACTAAAGTGAGAAATATTAATAGCACTAGTGAATCACTAAGGTGAATAATCAAGACGACTAACCGCTCAAAACCTACAATCAAATTAGTTTCCAAATCCACAATCTTTCATAGGCAGTGTTATACCAAATTACTTGTTATGGTATATACACCCTGTGGTCTCATAAGTCTTTATACGATGTCTCAATAAGCGTGTACTCATTACATTTTTAAGTGTCGACACGCATTTGCACGAAATTATACAACGTTAAGTAAATCGCTTACGCCAAAAATAAGCATTGCAATGTAAATCGGAGCATCAAACAATTAAATGTAACAATCTCGCAAGGGTTAATCAATTATTTTAGGAGTAATTATTAACTTTTTTTACAATTTATTCTCTATTCGATAACGAATAGTGTATCCGTTTCGCGATAAAATGCGTTCTAGGCATTCACTCTGTAACCCAAAAACTGTTGCATCCACCAAACAAATACCCACGTTTATACACCAATACCTCAAAATTTTATAATCAATATTATCATTACCTATTGTCTTAAAACCGGATATAGAGAGAAAAATGAACAAGAAATGCAAAGTGATTGAGAACACATTTCCATGTTTTCATGGATGTCTCAACTTATTTGGACATACAGACCATCCCTACCAATTCTTGACCAATGACTTAGACCATTGGCCATCCCTAGGACTATCCTATATGCGGTCTCCATTGACTAGTCTAGCGTACATTATTAATTATACTTTGCATAAAGAGATACACTACATCACCACACTTAGACAAATCAAAACCAAAACACCTCTCCTTTTTTTACTGCCCATATATGCTACGCATAACATTCACCTCCCAACCGCAAACACCCATACAAATTTTTCTACAATCCATACACTCTATATACACATATATTATATAACTGTAACTAAGGCATTTGCAAGCATTGATTAACCATAATCAAGTAATAATCAAAGATAAAAAGGAAGCTAGGGTATATTGAAGGAAAGCAAGATCTGATCTATTAAGACTGCAATCTTGGTGATTTGTGGCTAAACCAAGGTTAGTACTTATCACAGTCATAATCATTACATCATTAATGGCTGAATTGAACAAACTACGCTAATTATTGCACATTAACACTTCATTATTTATGCATATGATATTTCTATTTACTGGAAAGAAAATCCCATTAGTTATATACTCATAGAGAAATGAAGTTAATTATTTTTAAATGATCATTTTAACACACTTATATATATAATTGTGTGATTACTTAACATCATGCGTTAAAAAGGATGATAAAAATAGTTGAATCAAATGAGGTTTTTGGTGTACCATGATTTATGGATTAACATAGGGTTTTTCATAACTTCAAAATATTTTTTCATTCACCTTTCAAAGAAATACCTAAGAATAGTCACAAATTGATTATGGACTTATTTAATCATGTTAATAGAACACTAAATAAGGTCATATGGGAAAGAAATACACTGTCCCCCAAATTGTTAATGAATAAAAAATGAGTTTAAAGACAAACTAGTAAATTAGAGATTTCTTCAAGTACAAGTAATAATTTTAAGTATTATAACAATCGGATTAAGTTCAACCTTGGTAACTTGGCGACACATAAAACTATTAATGACCAAGTAAGTGATAATTTAAGGATGATATATAAGTATACAATATAATATGAGAACTAGTGGGTGTAAAATACAAAAGTGGTAAAGTTAAAGAAAAATCAAAAATGGACTTAAAAAACAAGCAAAACATTCTGTCCCAAATCCGAATTTATTACAATTACTCGCTTTTATCATTTTTTTATAAGATAATTGTACATTTCTCCATACGATTTCCGAAAAGTAAGAACACTTGTTAAACGGATTAAAAACGAAAAAGTTACTTAAAAGGACAATGACTAATCGTAAATATCTGACTTCTCGTCTAAGCAACAATTTTTATAAAAACGATATTTTCTTATAAAAAGATTACAAACGCAAGTGTGTTATAATTTCTATAATAAACTACATACACATTATTTAGGATTCCAGGAAACTGACTAAGAATCTAATTTTTCAATTAAAAACGACCAACCAGACACGACAAATATAAGACTAGTGGTAAAAGTTATAAAGTGCAAATAAGGAAACAAGGCTTGATTTTGGACTTATGAAAGACATTCAAACATTCTGTCCAAAAACTGTATAAAAACATAATTATTTTATATTTTTATAAGGTAATACACCTCACGACGATTCCAAAAAGGTAAGAAACTTGTCAAACGGATTAATAACGAAAAAGTTACGTTAAAAACGAGTTATACGTTTTTAGGATTAATAACGGATTAATAACGAAAAGGTAAGAAACTTGCCAGTTTGATATTTTTATCAACTAAAACACATTTTTAGGATTCCAAAATGATAAGAATCGCAATTTTTCAATTTATAACGAATAAGTTATGAATTTCGTGGGTTTTTGATAATTAAAAGTTTATAAAAATGATTTTATAAACCATGAACAGTAAAAACACTATTCATGACAGAAAGTTATATTTTTGTAAACCTCATAAAATTATAGAACTTTCAATTACGAGATCGTGCTCGAAAGAATCGTTAAAAACAGAGCTATAACGAATAAAATACGACATTTACGGGTTTTACAACAACAAATACGATTTAAATAAAACTCATGTCTAGTGTGAACAGTAAAATCAAAATTTCAAAAATGTCAAATATCGATAACCCGTCTTAATACAAAAAGATGGGCATAAGAAATGCAAGAAACGGATTAGAAACGTGAAAGTTATGACGATTTTACCAAAAGTATGTTTATAAACGTTTTAATTTTATAAACATGTTTTCACTTAAACATTTAGATGGTGATTAGCTATATAGACTTATGCATGGTAGGAGTACTTAATGTAATTAGTACTTATACGACCTTAATTTAATTAGGTTGCATTTGATCGATTCGCGTGACGCGTTATTTGAGATATACTTGGCATTACTCACTCAAGGTGAGTTCATAGCCCCACGTTTTACATGTTTTTGTTTTATAAGTTTTTGGGGTGAAAAACATGCAATGCTTTACAATTGGACACAAGTGGTTAAGTTTCATGTTATGATTACGTGTTGCCTAAGTAGCGATAACCCATATCTGAGCCCATTATCATGAACTGTCAATTGCGGGATTGTGAGCGCGAATGTTATTAATAGATCTATTGGGTTTGACAACCCCGTTCGGGTGATTAGCTATCACTGGACAAACGAACGTATACCATGTCGAATATAGGATGTTGCGGGTTAGAACATCACCACGGGCAATGTAGGCCATTAATTTGGTATTCATACACGTCAAGCTTCAGTGTCATGAGCTTAGAGCAACGTAATTACATTTATATGATGTCTGCATCTGTTGCATTATCATACACTTGGGAAATCTTGTGGTCCTACAATATATGATTTATCAAACCTATGAATTCACCAACATTATTGTTGACGTTTTAAAGCAATGTTTTTCAGGGGATCAGTAAGCACGAGGTGCAAGGGATACATTGGTGGTTTTGATTGGGATATCATGCATTAAAGATTTTGTCGCATTACATTTTGTATAACTGTATGGGCTAGAAATCTTTGTACTTTGAACAAGTGGACAAGTGAAGCTTCGGCTTATGTAACAAATACTTTGTTAAATCCAATGTATCAGTTTTTAAACGACTTTTTAGTCGTTCTATATACATCTTGTGTTATTGATCTGAGAAGTAACACGCCCCGGACCCTTATTCCGCTGCGACCCAATTTGGGGGTGTTACACAAAGACATAAACAAAATATCCCAAAACCTAAAACATTCAAGTATCAATCCAAAACAAGTACGAAATGAAAACTAGGAAATAACTCTGCATGCAAGCCTGCGGTCTCACTAGCCAATCTTCCTAACTTCACTTTCCTCAAGATGCTCATCTGAAAATGATGCTTAAAACGCAACAATAATGTTGGTGAGAGTCATAGGTTTTAGACACGCAATAATACTCGCTTTTACTGTGATTAACAAAACAAAGTAGGATAATAATGAACTATCATGAACCTATGCTAGCATGCAACCAAAATCAAATCAACATATCCACATACTTAATTTCACATTCGGGCTTAGAATAGTTGGCACTATAAGCAACCAAGCTCACCCATAATGTATCACACATCATATCATATTGGGTAGGCGTACTCATCCGCTCCCACAGAGTAGGTGTAGTCATCCGGTCCCAAATCAATATCACAAATCTCACAGAGTAGGCGTACTCATCCGATCCCAAATAACACATCACATAGTCATATAATAATCATGTAATGTCCATCTACAAATTTAAAACACATAATCACAGCAACAAAACATTTTCAAAACATTTGCATCATTTCCATTCCAATTAAACATAGTAAAATAGGACTATGAAACTCACCTGTTGCATAGCTTGTTCACAAACTCCTTGAAATCAACTAAACACAAATAAAACTCATGTTACACGCGATTAGGCTAAATTCCCAAGATGATGTAACAATCAATTGATGGACTACTAAGTTTATATTATGATTATAAACCCTTTACCATACTTCCCATACCTTACTTATACCCTAATACTCTATAATCCCTTCTTCGAGTTTTCTAGTTTTTTGGTAGAATTTTGTATTCAATTTATGACCACAAATAAAATACTAAATCATCAAATTGACTTTTCCCATTTCATTCCTTACCTTCCTAATGGGTTATGAACTAATGTGATTTTTTTGAAAAAATAATATTGAGCTTAACTATTTTATAAAAATTCAACATCACAAAGTAATCAAATTCGGATCTGAACGCACATCAAAAAGATTGATTTTTCTAAGAATACCTAGACAATGATTTAAGACTTGTGCTTTAAGCTGGAGTTAATAGACAAATAACATATGACCTCTAATTTTTCCTAAGCCTTGAATCAACTTTTAAGTAGGGGTTTTACTCCCCGAAATCAGACCCAAATCGGACCCGCATTTACTGTTTTGACAACTTTTCTTGTAAAAATTATTTGACTAACTTCTCGACCTCAAAACCTTTTGGGGCTGAAATTTTTTAAAAACTAGACTCTCTAAACTTCAATTTAGGCACAAGATTCATACCAAAACTCGTTTTTATCAATAAGATATCATTCAATCAACATGACCTAAAATTCTGTCAAACCCTAACTTTCAAATTAACGCGTTCTCATATAAACCGTTTGCATCAACATGCTCCAAATCCATTCCCAAACACACCCATATAGTTATATATCATTAATTTATAGAAAATTTATGAACCCTAATTATCCATCAATTAAAGTTACTAATATAAGAAGATTAAACAAGAACTTAATTGAAAACATATCTAAACCTTTCACTCAAACACACACTAATCAACACCTTAATTCTTGAATTTTTTTTCTTTCTTCCTTGGGGGTTTCGGCCAAACAAAAGAAAGAGGAGAGAAAAAAGTGATTTAAGGTTTTATTGATTTTGTATTTATACTACCTAGTTTTCTAATTGTATTCAAATTAGTTTTCTTTTTTTCTTTTCTTAATAACCGGCCGAATAACACCCCTTTAATTTTTTTTTATTATTATTAAATACATATTTACCCCTTATTTTCTTATTTTTATAAAGGGTTTTGGCATTAAATAGTCGCGTACTTTCTCAAATGCGCCCATATGGTACGTGTACTAAAAAAATTGCCTATATGGTACCTCAACTTTCACTTTCATGCCCATATGGTCAATTTTTTACCGACTACCGGTTAAACCGACTAAATTTGTTCCAAAAGCTGACGTGGCATTTTATTAATAAAATATAAAGTATTTGTTTATATTAAACACACATTAAATAGTTATCTACTTTCTCAAATGTACTCATATGGTACGTGTACTAAAAATGCTACGTTTTTTTTACGTTTTCGTCCAAAATGAAAGAAAACAGACGGAAACATAGAAAAACATTAGAAAACGATCAAAAACGTAAGAAATCGGACGAAGACTTGAAAAAATAAACAAAAATATAAAAAATGGACGAAAACGTAAAAAAACGGACGGAAAACGTTTTCGTTCGTTTTCGTGTTCTCGTCTGTTTTCTTTTTTTAATTTTGTTTTTTTTTTTTTTTTTTTTTTTTTTATTTTTTTTTTTTTTTTTTTTTTTTTTTGTTTTTTCCCCTAACGTTTCCGTCTGGTTTTATACTTTACATTTTCGTTGGTTTTTTTACGTTTTCGTCGTCTGGTTTTATACTTTACGTTTTCGTTCGTTTTTTTTACGTTTTCGTCCGTTTTTTACGTTTTCGTCTGTTTTTTTACATTTTCGTGTTCTCGTCTGTTTTCTTACGTTTCCGTCCATTTTCGTCTTTTTTACGTTTTTGTCTGTTTTTTAAATTGAATAAAGACGTATAAAACGTAAGAAAACGAAGAAAGAGGTCAATATACAAAAGAAAACGTCCAAAATGGAAGAAAACAGACGGAAACATAGAAAAACGTTAGAAAACGATCAAAAACGTAAGAAATCGGACGAAGACGTAAAAAAATAGACGAAAATATAAAAAACGGACGAAAACATAAAAAACGGACGAAAACGTAAGAAATCGGAGAAACCGTAAAAAACGAACGAAAACGTAAAAAACGGATGAAGAACGTAAGAAATCGGACAAAAACGTAAAAAAACAGACGACAATGTAAGAAATCGGACGAAAACGTAAGAAATCGGACAAAAACGGAAAAAACGTAAGAAATCAGACGAAGACGTAAAAAACAGACAAAAACGTAAAAAAACAGACGAAAACGTAAAAAATAGACGAAAACGTAAGAAATCGGACAAACCGTAAAAAACAAACGAAAACGTAAAAAACGGACGGAAACGTAAGAAATCGGACGAAAACGTAAAAAAAGGGACGGAAACGTTAGAAATCGGACGCAAACGTAAAAAACGGAAGAAAACGTAAGAAATCGGACGAATACGTAAGAAATCGGACGAAAACATAGAATACGTACACTTTTGATGACTTGGCAGACCACATCATCAGTTTGCAGGTCAAGCAGTGGAAAAAAAGGTTTGTGACCATATTAGCACGAAATTGAAAGTTAAGGTACCATATGGGCAATTTTTTTAGTACACGTACCATATGGACACATTTGAGAAAGTACGGGACTATTTAATGCCAAAAACCCTTTTATAAAAACCCTTTATTAATTTTGCAAACCTTTTAAATAAAAACTAGTTTTAAACTTACTATTTAAAAATTTCATTTCATAAATTACTTTCCTAATTTAGAAATACTAATGCTTATTAAATTTAAATACTAGACTTAATTCATTCCTAAAAAAATACATTATATACTCTTTACGCTCATATATCAATTATTCACCAAGTTACACGATAACGCATAAAATCATGATATCATTTCCATTGTCACAAAATGTGAACGAAAAGAAATAGCTACAAAAACCACAATTCAATCACTAATAGATGAACACGCATCACGGATTGATATCAAGTACCCATATAAGATCACATAAGCACACAATTATAACACATATAAATACTTAGTCAACTCTAATGGTTTGACTAACCTGCTCAAGTCACGGTTGTCACAGTATCCCCTCCTTTAGGAAATTTTATCCCGAAATTTAACTAGTAGGTTCAACAACACAGTTAGCAAACAATCGAGGATACTTATCTTTCATATGGTCCTCACGTTCCCACGTGAACTCAATGCCACACTTTTAATTCCAATGAACCTTAACGATTGAAATCTTACTACACTTTAAACTCTTAACCTTACGGTCCATAATTTCTACGGGTTCCTCAATAAAACGAAGGGTTTTGTTAACCTTAATCTCGTCTAGTGGCGCATGCAGATTTGCATCCGCCAAACACTTCTTTAAGTTTCACACATGAAATGCGTCGTGCACGTTACTCAATTCCTCGGGCAATCTTAATCGCCAAACACTTCTTTAAGAATTTCAAACGGTCCTACATACCTTGGCACCAACTTACCTTTCTTTTCAAAACATATCACGCCTTTCCAAGGCGACACCTTCTGTAACACTTGATCCCCAACTTCAAACTCTAGTGGCTTGCGCCTATTATCAGCGTAGCTCTTTTGACGATCTCTCGCCGCTTTGAGCTTTTCCTTTATCAAGACTACCTTATCCATCATCTCTTGCACCAATTCTGACCCAATCAATCTACTTTCTCCAATTTCAGCCCACAGAACAGGCAACCTACACTTCCTTCTATACAATGCTTCAAACGAAGCACATCAAATACGTGAATGATAACTATTATTATAAGAAAATTCAGCTAACGGTAGATGAACATCCTAACTGCCACCAAAGTCGATCACACACGCTCTTAACATATCCTCCAATGTCTGAATTGTACGCTCACATTGTCCATCTGTCTAAGGATGATAAGCCGGACTCATATCCAATCGAGTCCCTAAAGCTTTTGTAATGTTTGCCAGAATCACGATGTAAACCGTGCATCTCGATCTAAAATAATTGACACAGGCACTCCATGCCGTGTGACGATTTCATCATTGTACAACCTTGCCAACTTATCCATATTGTAATCCTCATACGTCGCTAGAAAATGAGCTGACTTGGTCAGTCTGTCAACTATTACCTATATTGTATCATGCCCACTCTTCGACCTAAGTAACTTCCTAATAAAATCCATAGTGATATTATCCCATTTCCACTCGGGTATCTCAGGTTGTTGCAATAGATCCGAAGGCCTTTGATGCTTGTCTTTCACTTTTGAACAAGTTAAACATTTTCTAACTTACGTAGTGATATCCCTCTTCATACCTGGCCACCAATACATATCTTGAAGATCATGGTACATCTTATCCACTCTCGGACGCACAGAGTACATAGTCTTATGAGCTTCGTCCATGATTATGGTTCTTACACCTCCCACTAACGGAACCCATATGCAATCCATAAAGTACAAGCTCTCATCTTCTTTCCTTTACATTTGTTGGTCTAACCTGTATAATCTTTATGCTGGCGCGTTCTCTTCCTTGAATGCCTCACTCTGGGCTGCCAGTATCATTCTTTTAACTTCGGACAGAATGGTCATAGCTATTGCTCATATACGTCTAGGTTTCATTCGTTATTTCCTACTTAAGGCATCAGCTACTACGTTAGCCTTACCTGGATGATAGCGAATCTCACACTCATAATCGCTGAATAACTCAATCCACCTCCTTTGACGCATATTCAACTCCTTCTGATTGAATATGTGTTGAAGACTCTTATGATCCGTATAAATGACACTCTTAGTTCCGTACAAGTAATGCCTCTAAGTCTTAAAAGCAAACACTACTGCCCCCAAATCTAGGTCGTGTGTTGTATAATTCTTCTCATGGATCTTTAATTGTCATGATGCATAGGCGATTACCTTACCTCTCTGAATGAGTACACAACCTAATCCTTTATTTGATGCGTCACAATAGAGTACAGAATCTTCAATTCCATCAGGCAACGATAGTATTGGATCATTACACAAATTATCTTTTAAAGTCTAGAAAGTCTCTTCCGGATCAGCGCCCCACTAATACTTCTTGTTTTTCTGAGTAAATGAAGTAATGGGTTTAGCAATCTTAGAGAAGTTTGCGATAAAATAGGTAGTACCCAGCTAACCCAAAAAATGATCGTATCTCGGACGGTGTTGTAGGAGCTTTCTAGTTCTTTACTGCCTCAATCTTACTTGGGTCAACGTAAATACCGTTATGATTGACCATGTGACCGAGGAAATGTACTTCCTGCAATCAGAACTCGCACTTTGAAAACTTCGCATACAATCTCTCCTTCTTCAACAGCTCCAACACCAACTTCAAATGTACCTTATGATCTTCCTTAGTCTTTCAGTAGATCAAGATATCATCAATGAATATGATGAAAAACTTATCTAAGTACGGTTTGCAAACCCGATTCATTAAGTCCATGAAGATCGTTGGTGCATTAGTTAACCCAAAAGGCATAACCGTAAACTCAAAGTGTCCGTATCGCGTTCTGAACGCAGTCTTTAGGATATCATCATCACGCACTCTAAGCTGATGATAACCCGATCGAAGATCTATCTTAGAGAAATAACATGCTCCTTGCAATTGATCGAATAAGTCATCCTAGGGAGAGGGTAACCGTTCTTGACAATCAATTTGTTCAATTCGCGGTAGTCTATACACATGTACATTGAACCGTCATTCTTCTTAACAAACAACACCGGGGCTCCCCACGGAGAATGACTTGGCCGTATAAAACCCTTATCTTGCAATTCTTGAAGTTGTTCAGACAACTCTTGCATTTCCGAGGGTGCTAGTCGATATGGAGACTTCGCCACCGGCGTCGCTCCAGGAATTAAATCTATGCTGAACTCAACTTGTCATTGCAGTTGTAATCTCGACAAGCCTTTCAGAAATACATCATTGAAATCTTGTACAATGGGAATATCACTCAACTCCGGTTCCTCTGCCTTCGTGCTCATTAGTGTTTTCGTGCCTCCTAAAGTACGTTCCTATTGAACACGAAGTACCTCACCACCTTCTAACGGTATCCTAACCTCCTTCTCATGACACACTATCTCAGTCTTATTCTTAGATAACCAATCCATCCCCACAATCACATCAAAACTTCCATGACCCATTGGTATCAAATCTATAGTGAACAAGGAATTTCCTAGTTCTAGTTTGCAGTCATGGATAATCCTATCAACTTCTTCTTTCTTATCATTAGCTACTTCTATTACATACCTAGGGCTTACAATACTAGGTTTCACATTTAGTAAGGGCGCAAATTTAGTGGAAATAAAACTAAAATCAGCTCCAGAATCAAATAGTACAATAGCAAAGTGATCATTTAAAGAGACAATACCCGTTATAACGTTAGGATCCTGCACGACATCGACTGCATTCACACTAAAATCCCTTCCTCTAGCTTGATTCCTATTGTTTCGGGTATTTCGGTTGCCTTCTAAATCTAGGCGGTTTCCTGCTTGACCAGGTGCTTGGTTCAACTTAGGACAATGTTCGGAGCTCCCACATTCATAACAAGCCCTTTGATTATCTCCCATCCTAACAGCACTAACTGGTGCCACCTGCTTAACTAGTGCCCGATAATCTCTTACAATGTGACCCGATTTCTGACAATTGTAACAAAACCTACAAAGTCCACCCTCTGGATGATAAGCATAACACGTAGCACACTTAAAATTTGAGCTCACATTTTTATTTCTAGGAGGAGTTGTCGCTACAAATCCTTTTCCCACTTTTGCCTTCTTATTATCTTTCATGGACCTCCTTATTGACTTGTTTCTTCCACTTCCTTTCTTTTCTCACTAGTCCTTGTCAATGTACCACAACGGACCACCTCATCCATAAGTATTCCAGCATTAAGAATAGCACTTTGTATCATGGTTGGCTGAGTTGCTCAGAGCATTCCATGAATTTAAGGTGCCAACCCGTTTATATACTTTTTGATTCACTTCGATTAAGGAGTTACCAAGTGTGGAACTAGTTTGGCCAATTCATGGAACCGATCAGTGTACCTTGCATGATTAGCCCCAACCATAGTATGATTCCAAAATTCACTCTCCAACTTCTCCATTTTGTTACTTGGACGAAACTCTTCCATAAGCAAAGCCTTGAAATCAACCCATGACATACCTATAGCAGCCTCATGACCCCTTGCCTAAACCTTGGTGTTCCACCAATTCAAGGCCTTATTTATGAACAAATTAGCAACATAGTTCACCTTTTGATTTTTTGCACATCCACTATTTTCTATCACAGACTCCATTTTCTCAATCCACCTAGTAAGTGCTACCGCACCACCTTTCCCATCATAGTCTCGGGGATTACAAGCCAAGAATGTCTTGTAAGAACATCTGTTGTTCCCACCATTGCCATTCCCACTATTTTCACCATTAGCATTTGCATTGTTCTCATTATTGGTTACTTGGGTGACGATTTGAGGAAGGATGGTTTGCAATTGTTTCGCGATGATAGCAGCAATGTCGGGGTTCTCGTCGTTGCTAGGGCCGCTTCGTCGAGATGGAGCCATTTCTATAAAAGATAAAATTTATATACATTAGACGATATAATAAGGATTTTCAATCCCATAATCTTATCATACTCTACACATTACCATATACATACAAGGATAACCAACATATAATGTGTCAACATTAATCCATGTAATCATACTTGCAAGTCCACTTGTGTTGTGGCGCATGCATAATTATGTTGGCCACCATAATTATAGATGTCCCCTTTCACAAATGCACTCCCTCCTATGACGACACTTCTTACGGTTAACACACCACATAACACATAATTCAAATCATTCAACTCATCACACGCGAAAATAATCCGACAAATAATTAAGTCATATTATGAAAATACTTAAAAATTCATAAGTCGAAAGTAACATTCGTAAACATGGCTCCAAACATAAAATAGCAAACTAAATTTTTCAAAACATGAAGCGAGATGGATAGTCGAGTAAAATATAGGCAGGAACAGCTTTAGATGAAATATGGTTTGGGTCAAACACCACTCTTACAAGTATCTTCTATCTCCTTACACTTAGGTTCACTCCTTGCCGTGGATTCAAGATCTGACTCTACTTCATTGTCAATTGCTGCATAACCTGGAGGCTCGAAGTTTGACCTCATTTCTAATGCCTCATTCGATCCCTTCTTTTCCGACTCTTCCTTTTCCTCTTCTTCATCCTCTTCTTCCTTCTCTTCCATAGATGAGGTGTATCCAGGGAATTCAGAGATTGTGCCATCCTTTGAAATCATTCTCATTTTCTTCTTCATGATCCATTTTCTTTCCAATTCTCTCATAATTAAATTTTCCTCAACTCGGCACGGATACAGTTTAATGGGTATTCGGCATTTGCGGTTCGTCTGTTTTATTTTAAGCCTCATCTATGGGTCCGTATAGCCCTTACGTCCAGTTGAGAAATCAGTTCCCCAATGAAATTTCTTACGGGTAGGGGGAGACATAACTAAATTAATAATAAGATATTAGAATATATTATATTTGATAACAGTAGACAAAAATATAATGATTAAAACTTCTGGTTAAGCGAGAAAATATAATACTTACGTAATTAAACACTTAAACCCTATAATGCAGCTATATGAAGGACTCCTATGTTATAGTCTAGGTTCAACCACCTACTTCTCTATAACCATTGGCTCTGGTACCAATCTGTCACAACTCGCCAAGACGAAAACATGAGGCTTAACGTCATGGTTACCATCACAACACAATGGTGTCAACAATAGAAAGAACTAAAATGCATTATTCAAAATAAAAATAGACACAAAGTGTCATGACAATACCTAGCACAAGATAGAGGGGTCTTGCATTGAGGTAAAAGAGTCACTCCAACGCAAAGACATAAACAAAATATCCCAAAACCTAAAACATTCAAGTATCAATCCAAAACAAGTACGAAATGAAAACTAGGAAATAACTCCGCATGCAAGCCTACAGTCTTACTAGCCAATCTTCCTAACTTCACTTTCCTCAAGATGCTCACCTGAAAATGATGCTTAAAACGTCAATAGTAATGTTGGTGAGAGTCATAGGTTTTAGACACGCAATAATACTCGCTTTTACTGTGATTAACAAAACAAAGTAGGACAATAATAAACTATCATGAACCTATGCTAGCATGCAACCAAAATCAAATCAACATATCCACATACTTAATTTCATATTCGGGCTTAGAATAGCTGGCACTATGAGCAACAAAGCTCACCCAGAATGTATCACACAACATATCACATTGGGTAGGCGTACCCATCCGCTCCCACTGAGTAGGCGTACTCATTCGGTACCAAATAATTATCATAAATCTCACTAAGTAGGCGTACTCATCCGATCCCAAATAACACATGTATCACATAGTCATATAGTAGTCATGTAATGTCCATATGCAAATTTGAAACACATAATAACAACAACAAAACATTTTCAAAACATTTGCGTCATTTTCATCCTAAGAAAACATAGTAAAATGGGACTTAATTCATTCCTAAAAAATACATTATATACTCTTTACGCTCATATATCAATTATTTACCAAATTACACGATAACGCATAAAATCATGCTATCATTTCCATTGTCAAAAAATGTGAACGAAATAAAATAGCTACCAAAACCACAATTCAATCACTAACAGATGAACACGCATCACGGATTGATATCAAGTACCAATATAAGATCAGAGTAGCATACAATTATAACACATATAAATACTTTAGTCAACTCTAACAGTTTGACTAACCTGCTCAAGTCATGGTTGTCACATTTACCTTGGCTAAATCATTGCTCTTGTATTAATTATGATGTTTAAAGGTTAATAACTTTAGGTATTAGCCATTGTTATGAAGATTTTAATGTTTGGTTTGTTTATCTCGATTTCTTAATTTATCGTTGAATGCTTGTTTATGTTTATCAATTTATACTTGTTTACGTGCTTAAGTATGCGACCTATTATTCAACTGGGTCTAGTCCTACATAGTTAATGTGTTGTAACTTCGGTGTTTACGTGCTTAAGTATGCGACCTATTATTCAACTGGCTAAAAGTCCAGGATAGCTCTCCATATTGCAATTTATATACCTAGAATCATAGGATCACAAATATTGACTTATCTTTGCCTTTAGTTATTGAGCTTAGTTGGGGTATAAGGTGACCTTGGTATCAACGAGTATGTTCTTATTCCATTGGTAAGGACTCGGACAGTAAGTGGGTAAAGTCTTATTCCATTGAATCGCCATTAAGCAGTAAGTGGGTAAAGTCTCTATGAGCTAGGGTTTAACAAGATCACCATTCCCTAAATCCCTAAGATGGATTATAATCAGCAAATAAGGATGCTTTATGCGGATGTGTTTAATTATGACAAAATTCTACGTGTCTAGGTCTTAGGAAGAAGTCCCGCCTAAGTCTTAAGAATGATATGCCGCTTTGAGATAAGTAATCATTGCACTAATAAACAAACCAACGTTCTAATTGGATTAATAATGGTTGATACAGTTTTCTTATATTTGGCTAGACTGCTCTTTTATTCTCTATTAATTTGCTTACGTGGGTTAAAGTGTCTTGAATTCATTTTAGTCACCACCAAACTTGTGCCAGTCTCTCAGGCTGAAAACCCCCTTTTCTATTAGATTTAGGATTAACATAGGTTTAGCATAGATTAGACTAACTTAGATTAGAAAAACCAAAGTATTAATAAATTGAAAATATTAACTTCGCTCTTATTATTCGACACTCTACTTACCACGAAACTCTCGTCGATCAGGTAGACTGCCCGTTAAAGTGTTGTTTTAGGATAAGTCGGCTAAATATAAATTTAAAACTTGGTAATCAATAAATTGACCCTACACGATAGCACATCACTACGTTAATTGACCAAGATGCTCCATTAATAAGTATCCCATCAACACAAGATCAAGAACATTCTCTAATTATTTCTCAAGGTTTTGAAGAATCACCAAAAACACCACATTTTCATGATGATCCACTTTACGAATCTCTTTACGAAGACTTAACTTCTTAAGGATTGTCATCTAATGTGAGACCAATCCACACTCTATTCGAATCACTTGGTAGATGGACTACGGATCATCCTATAGCAAACGTGATCGGTGATCCTTCTCGTTCGGTCTTTACTAGAAAGCAACTACAGATTAATGCCATGTGGTGTTATTTTGATGCCTTCCTAACTTCTGTAGAACTAAAAAACTTCTAACAAGCAATGACCGAACCGTCATAGATCGATGGAATATAACAACCCGCAATTTTCATCAATGTAAATATCCATCTATTGAATTAGATGCACTGTAATATCCATCTATTATATATATACCAACTTTTTATAGGGAAAATTTTGCTTTATCTCATTATGCAACGTAACTTGCATCTCTAAAGTAAACGAGCTCACGAAACCTCTACCAATGCCATCTCTATCTATGTTTATATCATGTAAACATCCTAATATGTCAAGTCTATATCTTAATATCATTTTTACCAAGTACATTATCTATTTAACGTACTTTTCAAAATGTTATATCAAAACTAGCATTAAACGTTAACTTTTATATCAAAATCCTAATTATATGTAATATATACATATAAAATAAATATACAAGCCTTTAAAGCATGTGTACAAGTATCATAGCATAACATTTGAATATCTTTTCCCTCCTAAATCAAGTTACAACTTTCTAAAGCTCAATGTACAAGTTAATAGTGCAAGAAAGTTAAACTAGGTCATTTTACCTCTAAATTCATTTTAGCTTCTTACTACCACTTTAGTACAAGGTACAAGCACTTAATGCATGAATTTTAAACCTTAAACCTAAACCCTAAACCCTAAACAAAACCCTAAAAACCCTAAACCTTAAAACTAAGCCTTAGACCTTAAACCTAAGCCTTAATCTCAATCCTAACAATAATCCTAAACCTTAATCTATCCTAAACCCTGACCCTAACTCGAAATTAAAACTCTAAACCCTAAAACGAGCCCTAAACTAACCCGTGTTACATTTGCTTCCATTTTGACCCATTTTAAACCCAAGCTCCCATCCTAGCACATCCATGGCCTCACCATGACATCACCAAGTAGCCTAGCAACCACCCCCATCACCTCCTTGCTAAAATACTTGGCCTCTAATTTGCTACATCACCTCCTTGTCACCCCTTTCTAGCTGTGACCTCCAACACCCTCCACCATTCAAATCTATACCTCTAGCTCTCATTACTCATTATTCTAGCTTCCATGAATTACCTTAACTAGCTTTGAAACTAATCATTCTAGAAAACTTGGGCACTAAGGCTCATTGAACCCTATAAATAGCTAAACCAAGCAACCATTCAAACCATACCTCAAAACTCATCAAGTACAACAATGGAGTTCTAACTTAGACCAAGAAGGATCAAGTGAAGTCCCTAAGCTTATAATAGAAGCCAAGAATCAAGAAAAATGAAGTCTTGAAGCCATTTCTAGGCGTACGAACTCGAAAAACCCATTTTGACCCATTTTAGCTCAAGTAAGCCTAAGATCTTGTTCCATAAACTTATAATCTGTATTAGAATGTTCATAATACTCTTAATATCATATATAAACTCTTGTTTGAAGCTTTGAATCCTCAAACCCATGTGTTTTTTATTAAAACCCTAAAAACGACCCGTTTTGATTTTCTAGCTAATGAATCCTTTTTCTAAACTTTTGTTACGTTAGAACATCTTATTTTAGCTTATTCTAATAAGCTATAACCTGCAAATATCATTTGGAATCCTAAAATAAGCTTGCATGGCTTTTTGGACTTGTTTTGCAAATATTTCCATGCATAGGGGTATATATCGTAACTTTATGAAATTTATAACTAAAGGGGCTGAAAATTTCATTATTATAAAGTTATAACTATAATGACCTATTTTGCCAAGTTTCAAAGTTAAAGGTTTAAATTATATATACTTTATATATAAAGGACTAAACTTGTAAAAGTTTATAAACCAAGGGTATATATTGCCAATTTTACAAACTTAAAAATATAAAATATAATATTTTATATCAATTATAAAAATATATATTAATATTATAAAACCCGATTTTATTAAAACCCAACACATTTATCGTTATTAATCATAAATCGACGCATTATTTTATTATATATTTAACATAATTTATCATCAACTAACTTTTGAAGAAACTTAAAATCTTATCGTATCACGTTACTAGGGAATTTCAAATGAAGGGTTTTATTTGAGTTTTCGTTTTGACGAGTTTGCTGGGTTTACGATTTAAAGTGCCATGGCTCCTCAAACGGTACTACATGGCCTCTGGATTATGATAGCCCGACAGCGATACAATAATTCCATAATTTAATAAATCAAAGATATACGTTAAACTTTATGAAGTTTTGAAACATAAACTATCACACTAAGATTTGACATATCACCCCAGGTTGCATGACGAAGCCATTACTTTCACTTGATATACTTTTGCCTTCAATCAGATTTACCTATACTATTAAGGTGAGTTCATAGCTTTACTTTTAAATCTTCTATTTCATAAAACCGTGATGGGGATACATGCTATAAACAGTGAATACAAGTGTTTTCTAAATGTATGCTATCTTGATATATTATTGCATATGTTGTCTACGTCCCTTTATGCCAAAAGACCTCCACCATCATGGACCATTAATCACTTGCGAGTGAACCCCAAATATTGTGAATAGGCCTATTGGGATTGACGAATCCCGTTTGTGTTAGCCGGATAGGTAACCAAATGCACTATATTTGAAACTCATAGGTATATGGCAATTACCTACACGGGGGCCATTATCTTTATATATATAATTATTGATATATACACAAGTCAGTTTGAGTGCCATGAGCTTAGACGCAATAATACTGTTTTCCATAATAATTGTACTCATTGCAATTATTACACTTATGGGTGTATAACAACGTAACCTACTCTTATGATGACTTGTATTCACACTATTTATTATAAACCTATGAATTTCACTCAACCATTGTGTTGACCTTTTTAGCATGTTTATCTCTGGTAACTGAACATTTTATGGCACGGAGTGCACGGACTTGAGATTCGCTAAAATGTTATCATTCAAAACTTTATGTTTTTCATATTAGATTTTGGACCTATGTTTTTGTTAAAAATTTGATGAAATACGAATGATAACTTTTCATTTAAAAACGGCCTATTTGCGGAGTCATTTCTATGGATTAATGACTATTGTACTATGAAATAATACCCCAGATTAGCTTCCGCTGCTATATGTCAAAAATGGGGGTGTTATAGATTGGTATCAAGAGCCACGGTTATAGAGAACAAGGTTAAAATCTTAACTATAACTACTTTTCTTTTTCCATCCAAGAAAGTCCTCCGTGCCACTACATTTTCCGGAATAGTATATAAAGATACATAACTATTATACTATTATATAAATAACTTATGTTATTTACTACTGGGTTGTTTACAGAGTGATGTCTTCTCCCAACCATTCTACTTCCGATATTGAGGATGCTTTTTCCTCCAACTTTCTGGACTATATCCCGACTTCCCCGGACTATGTCCTAGCTTCACCAGGAAAAACTTATTCTAGCTCTTTAAATAACTCATTTGGTGTAGTTCCAATAGTTTCACCAACTCTTTCACTTTTTCATGATGACCCCTATATAAAGGTCATGCATGCATACTATGCTAAAGAATCACCTATTCCACCACCAACTATTGTGCCTCCATCTACAATGCTATCTCTAATGTTTAATCCTCTAGAATTATTTCTTCTGGAGGAATTATTGTCACTTAAGAAACAAGGCCATAACCAATCATTCTCCTCTACTTCTGCCCTACCTCAAGAATTTAAGATGGGAGAAAGCTCTCGTAAGACAAGTCTGGAATGTCACGAGGAGCAAATTGAGGAAATCCTTAATCACCTGGATGAACTCTCTCTCGACCGCATTGAGCACATAGAAGACAAAATAGAAGGTCTCGAAAAAGGTCGGGTAATTATACAACAAGATTTTGACAATCTGGAAGCTGAACTCTAAAAGGCTCATGCTCGAATTGGTAAACTTCAAAGAAAGCAAATGAGAAATAACAACAAGATTGCTCTGGCTCGCTTCAGGATTGATAATCTTGAACAAATCATCGAAGAAATCCAAGTCCGTCACCAAGCAGATAAGGAAAGTATTCTGAATGCAATTTATGAACTCAAGAACAGCCAGAAAGGACCATCGAACTACTAGATTAGATACTAGTTATAGCTTTTAACCTAGCCACGGGATGTGTGGTATAAATAACAACATTTGTCAAATTTTGACTATGTACCGTACAAAGGCAAGTTGTTTATGATATAATACAATGGCAATCCCGTTATACCTTGTTGTTTTATAATACCGATATATCCATCCTAAAACAACTTCTCTTATATCATCATCTCCGTCTCCATCGTTATGAATCATACCATGATTTCTAAATAAATCATAGATACTTATTTGATATGAATTATCTATGATTTCGATATCACTATTGTGACTATGTTTATTTTTGAACTTTAATCATTTTAAGTCTTGTGATATCATTCTTATTATGTGTTACATTATGTTGATAGAATGCCTCCCAAAAGGATGTCAACATCTGAAGCACCAGCCATGACTCAGGCTGCCATCAGGAAACTAGTTGCTGACAGTGTTACCGCAGCTCTGGAAGCACAAGCCGCTAACATGGCAAATACTGATAATACCACCAGACCAAGAGAAGCTCCTGTGGCAAGACAATGTAGCTACAAAGAGTTCATGAGCTGCCAACCTATCAACTTCAAAGGTACGGAAGGCGCTATTGGTCTCATCCGCTGGTTTGAAAGAACTGAATCAGTGTTTTCCCGTAGCAACTGTACCGAAGACTGCAAGGTGAAGTTTGCTACTGGTACTTTAACTGAAGAAGCTCTATCTTGGTGGAATTCTTTTGCCCAACCTATTGGGATAGAAGAAGCTTACAAGATTACCTGGGTTGAATTCAAGAAACTTTTGATAAAGAAATACTATCCCCGCTTACCCTGCCCCTTATAACCCTTCCCAATGGGGAAAAACAACTAAACCCTACCCCCATCAATGGCTGAGATCAAGAGAAGCCAAAGAGAAGGCTAGGATTGCTTTGGAGGTATTGCACACTCACAACAAGCACAGCCCATGAGCCAGAAAGGTTTTTGAGCCTCTATAAAAGAGAAGCTGCTCTACCACTCGCCATCCCTCCCTCCTGCCCCCCTCACATGATCCGTTTTTACTTTTAGTATAATAAATTTTAATTAAGTTTGTTTTAAGATTGTATTACTCAGTTGTTTTAAAGCTTTATGTTGTAATTTTTCTGTTTTTAATTTAAAAAGTTAAGAGTTCTTGTGAAATTGCTTTTGTCGAAATTTTAAGTATAATTTAAGCTGTTTAATTCTGTTAAATTGTTTAAACATGTGTTAAAAGTTATTAAAACTTACTTGTGATCACTTATCTCTGCCTTCTTTTACTAAAAAATCAGTTAAAAAGCTTTTTTATAAAATAAGGGGGTGTTTGGCTTAACCTGAAAATGGGTCATATGGGGTTTGTTGTGGGTCAAGCTCACTCAGCCAACTTTGGCTGAGTGTGTGGGGTTAATTAAGCTACTTTAATTACCACTTTTAGTTTGAAAATAAATTTCTAAGAGTTTTCTATATTCTGTCAAATTTTGATTAAGCTAAAATGAGCTTAAGTGCTCAAGCTGCTTATGCAGCTTAAGCACACCATTGTGTGCTTATTATTGTTGTTTCTAGCCATTTCAAAACACCCCTTGTGCTGTCCCTTTGGTTTGACCAAGTATAAGTCAAAATTTGGCTTTGCAACTTTTTTTAAGAACCCTCAATTTTAAACCAAAATATCAGCAGCTTATATTGTTTTCTAGACTCTCAAAATTTGAAAATAAGCTCATTAACCACCCTGTTATTGGGTTTGTGCTATTGTTTTGGCTTACAAAGCTTCTTTTAAGAGCTTATTTTCTAGCTAAATAAAGCCTTAAGTCACTGCCTACTTCCCTGGTGCTAGTGCACCTCTAAACTCAGCCCTTTTATCTAGCTTATTTTGTATTAAGCCCCTAGTTTCTTTCAGCTTTTTATTGTAGCTTATTAGTACCCCTTTAATTCCCCAAAATCTCATAGCTTCATTTCCCCCTTTTGTTTTTTTTTTAGCTTAGGCTTATTTACAGGCTTTTAAAGTACGGTAATTTTCTGTATTCTTTTGAATACTGATCACCATAGCTTATTTAAGGGCTTATTGTGTTAGATATAAGCTTCCCTAGGTAGATTAAGTCTAGTTTAGTAGTATTGATCATTTTTTAGCTTATTTAGAGGCCTTAAGCTCAAAGAAAAAAGCAAATAAGCTTTTAAGCTTATCAACATTCTGTCAGCCCAAAAGCTCACTTTTTTTAGCTTATTAAGCCAACTAAAAGCATAAGTGCTTTTACAAAAGTTGCTCCCCTCAAGCCCCTTAACAACATTGCTTCTTTGGCTTTTTGATAATAAGCACTTTGGACCCACCTTGCATATCGGGGTCTACTTCAGGGACCATTTGTGTAATTTCTTCTTTTGTAGTTACCTCTGTTAGTCCTGTGGTCTAGTAGCCTGTTACCCCGTTTTGTCCTTGTGTCCTTTCAACTGTGTTTGTCTTTTGTTTTAACCAACAGTTTGCTTTTTAGTTGAGTTTATTTAATTTAATTAATTAAATTAGGTTAAAATTTAATTAGTTTAATTACTTTTTATATAATCAGTAAAATTTGGGGCATTTTTTATATTTTTAGAATTGTTAACTTTTTTCTTTATTTTATTTTATTTTTTCAGAATTTTTATAACTTTTATTGTTTTGTCTTTTTTATTTTCCGTAGTTTTAATTAGTTATTAATCTTTAAAATTCATAAAAAACCAAAATTAATAAAAAAATATTTTTCTTTTTTTTATAAATTTGCTTTTGTAATTAGTTGTCTAGGAAAAATATAAAAATTAAGTGTAGGCTTAATTTTTCTTAAATTCTCAGTCTTTAGACCGGTTTTTACCTGGGTGCGTTTTTTACCAGTTTTCTTTTCGTTTTTACATTTCAAACGAACCTCCGTTTTAGTTCTAGTTTTATTTATTTTTCAAATAACTTATTAGAATTAAATTTTGGATTTTTAATTTAATTAGCTTTTATTTTATTAATTTTTAGTATTTAGGTTTCCCGTTACCCTTATTCTGTTTTTCCCTCGTTATTTTAGTATAGATTCGCTCTGCGCGACGCTCGGAGAGTATAGAGAGAACTAATTTTGTTTCCCATAGATTTTAAGATCTACATTTCTTTTAAAGATACATTAGTGGTCTATATTTTTGGAAGCATGGCTATAAAGATTCCAGTGTATTGCAATTTGGGGATATTTATTATGAAGCCAAATCTTTACATTTTTAAGGATGAACAAGTTAAAGCATGACGCTTTTGTATTAACATTTTATTAAATCCAATGTATCATTTTCAAACGACTCGGTTTGTGGTCGTTCTCATGTCTTGTGCAATGTTATTATGAAGTAACGCTCCCGGACATATTATTCTGCTGCGACCCCTCTTTGGGGGTGTTACACTCCTCTACTTCTGCCCTTCCTTAAGCATTTGAGATAGGAGAAAGTTCTCGTAAGACAAGTTTGGAACGTCACGAGGAGCAAATTGAGGAAATTTTGAATCACCTAGATGAACTCTCTCTCGACCACATTGAGCATATAGAAGACAAAATAGAAGGTCTCGGATAGGGTCGGGTGATCATACAACAAGATTTTAACAATCTGGAAGCTGAACTCCAAAAGGCTCATGCTCAAATTGCTAATCTTCAAAGAAAGCAAATGGGAAATAACAGCAATATTTCTCTGGCTCACTTCAGGATTGCTAATCTAGAACAAATTATTGAGGAGATCCAGGTTTGTCACCAAGCCGATAAGAAAGTCTTCTGGATGCAATCTATGAACACACGAACAGCCAGGAAGGACCATCGGACTACTAGATTAGATACTAGTTATAGCTTTTAACCTAGCCACGGGATGTGTGGTATAAATAACAACACTTGTCAAATTTTGACTATGTACAGTACAAAGGAAAGTAGTTCATGATATAATATAACGGTGATCCCATTTTATATTCATCATGTGTCCTATATTTCATCTCCGTCTTCATCATTATGAATCTTACCATGACCCCCAGAAAATAAACTAATAAGTTAGATACTTGTTAGATTTATATCAAATAAGTATCTACATGTTTATTTTTGAACGTTGCGTATTTTAAGGGAAGAATTGTGATATCATTCTTATTACGTGTTATCTTATGTTGATAGAATGCCTCCCAAAAGGACGTCAACATCTGAAGCACCAGCCATGACTCAGGCTGCCATCAAGAAACTAGTTGCTGATAGTGTTTCCGCAGCTCTGGAAGCACAAGCCGCTAACATGTCAAATACTGATAATACCACCATACCAAGAGAAGCTCCTGTAGCAAGACAATATAGCTACAAAGAGTTCATGAGCTGCCAGCCTATCAACTTTAAAGGTACGGAAGGCGCTGTTGGTCTTATCCGCTGGTTTGAGCGAACTAAATCAGTGTTTTCCCGCAGCAATTGTACCAAAGACTGCAAGGTGAAGTTTGCTACTGGTACCTTAATTGAAGAAGCTCTATCCTGGTGGAATTCTTTTTCCCAACCTATTGGGATAAAAGAAGCTTACAA
>BQNB010085829.1:9747-25288 GCA_026074375.1 Tanacetum coccineum
TACAAACATATATGCAATTATCATTTCAAGCAAAAAAATGTACGCTAAAAAACATATAAAATTTATGATATTTAAGAAAAACACATATGCACTCGGGTTTTTAATCTGAAAACATAATACTGAAAAAATATAAAATAAAAAAAATCAAAAATTAAAGGGTTTTAAAAATGTTTTTTAATTAAAAAATGCAAAAAAAAGATCAAAATATGTTTTGACTATTATACCCTTTTGAATTAAGAAAAAACATTTATTAATACTAAAATCCTATTGGTCTAAAGTGGTTCTGTAGGTTCTGTACAAAAAAATGGTTCTGCAAAGAACGGTCCTATATATATATATATATATATATAGTAAGGATCCGGTGAGAAGAAAATAAAAATGAGAAGAATAAGAAGGAATTCTAGCCACACATTTTAAATACAAGAGAGAAAATCAAGAGGAGATGCATGAGTTTTTGTAGGTGCATCTTAAATGTGTGATTGTGGTTTCTTCTTATTATTCTTATTTTAATTTATCTTCTCATTTGATATCTCTCTCTCTCTCTCTCTCCCTCTCTCTCTCTCTCTCTCTCTCTCTCTCTCTCTCTCTCCCTCTCTCTCTCTCTCTCTCTCTCTCTCTCTCTATATATATATATATAGTAAGGATCCGGTGAGAATTAAAAGTATAATGAGAAGAATAAGAAGGATTTCTAGCCACACATTTTAAATAGGAGAGAGAATTTTAAGAGGAGATGCATTCATTTTTGTAGGTGCATCTAAAATGTGTGATTGTGGTTTTTTTTTATCATTCTCATTTTAAGTTTTCTTCTTATTTGATCATAACTCTCTATATATATATATATATAAATAACATATTAGCAATATAAACATACATACATATATGAGTACTAGTTAATTACCTGGTATATATCTGACGGGATGTTTTCTAAATCATATGTATATGCCATGTCACAACATTGTATCTCCCACAAGCAAATCCCAAATGCATACACATCACATTTATGCGAGTATGTCTTTCTACTTAGAACCTACAAGCATCACAAATTCATTAGTATCGGAACTATAGCAACATGTGTTGGAGTTAACAGGTTATAATCAAAATTATACCTCTGGAGCCATATATCCAAGAGTCCCGACTACACCACGGTATCTTTTATTATTTTGTGAATATATGCCAATTTTATGTTGTAGTTAGGGAGATGGATTTGCGAAACATTTCTCTTTTTTTCTTTTTTTATTGATTTTCCAAATGATGCATGATGTAATTTGTAATTTAGAACTGTCGGGTTTTAACAATTATTGACCAATTAAATCAACGATTATCAGCGGAAAACTATAATACACAACGATATAGAATAGATAAATTTTAACAAAGGAAATCAAGAGATGTATACCTTTTAGCATTAACGAAACACCTTCTGATTATAACGCGTGTGTAAGAAATCGAATATCACGCAACCTAAAAGTTACCAATGTAATAACCTCTATGGTGTGTCATACACTAGCACGTCACCGAGAATAAGCTAGAATCTATCCTCCTTTCATGAATAAAACAACCGAACAGGATGTTTCTTGTTTTGAGCTAATACGTCACACGATTTAATCCCACATGGGATTATAATAGCACATCGCAATATTAGAAAGAATCAGTATGTGCAATCTAAATATTGCATGCATACAAGCTTTAGTATGCATGCACATGACTAACAATAACATGCATAATATATTCTTTTCTTTTCCTGACTTTGTCGAACAACCAAGCAATAGAATAAAGGGTTTTGAATTGTGTTGTGGCATGTGATTTATGAAGCCCTAAGGGGTGTTTATCTAGTCTCCAAACTTGTTCTTCAACTTAGACTTGAACACCTCCTCAAGTTCCATAAATCAACACTTTCCCCCCTTTTTCTTTTCTTTTGCATCGACCTACAACCAACACCTCCACGGGTTTGGTTTCATAATAACCAAGTCTTTACTTTTTTATCTTCTATTAATTAGTTCAACGTCTAAAATTATAATTAACATACCGTTAATTATTTTCGTGGAGTATATTAATATAATTAATATAACTATAATATACTCCCTCCATCTTAAAATTATGTCCCCAGACAAAATACACACAGTTGAAGAAAAATTGCTATTTATTTTGGCTTTCTCTCTTCTACTTTTGACAAAATGACAGTTTACCCTTAGCTAAATTAATTAAAGTTATCTTTAAAAGTTTGTAATAATAATTTCAAACAAGGGTAATATCGTAAACTTAATCAAATTCCTATCTATTTTTAGTAGTGGACTATTAAATTGGGACATCCCAAAAAGGAAACGTGGACAATAAAAATGAGACGGAGGGAGTATTAATTTCATTAATAAACATATCCCACGGTGGGTGTATACACTGTGTCCCTCATAGGCTCACGTATTTTCCCAGACATATATTATAATTGAATATATTTGTACATATCCCAACGCTCCCATCTGGACATGCCGCAAATAATATAATGAAACATTATAAGTGTCTATCATACACGCCCATGCAACACCAAGAATACCTGATTGTGCTTTCCAAAAAGTTCACGGTACTTGGATTTAAGTATTTTACAATCCCTTTGATTTCGATACGCTCCTGTGTAAAAATAGATTTGGAGTCAATAGTCCATATGCCATTAATTAACATTATGTTTCTCCGTATGTTATGGGATAATCAAGAATACCAAAATCATTGAGCACAATATCACATGTTTTTTTTGGTGTCGAGCCACACATACATCTAGATTAACCTTACAAGGGGCACCAATGGCATCATACTTCAACTAATGAAAGCAGAGAATTCTTTCTTGATCTACAAGTGCAAGTCACATGCTGCAATAATCACTCTAAAATAGTCATTATTATCTACTTATTCAGGATAACCGAAACTAAATCAAGAAGAATAATCCACGCATGCAAGACCTACTTGCATCTCAATTCTAAGGATTTAGTAAACAAAATTACTTACAAGATTCACTTAATGACGTTGATCTATAAAATGATAAGTCTTTGTTATGTTTTGGGGAAAGTCCAATATTCATTCTTATGAATATCAATTTGAGATTAGGCGGACACATCCTTTAATATCCAAAGATATCACCATCACGTTCAAGATTTGTCTAGTTCCACTATATTCCTAAATTTTACTGCCACGCTACTCATTTAGAATAATAAAAATATTATTCACGGATTAAACATGCAAATATAGGACATAATTTATATTAAATATAACTTCATACCTCATATCTTTATCATTAATAAAATTGCTTTAACATCCCTTATCCAAATACTAAACACAAATCTACATGAAACTACTAGCTAAACGAAGTCGCCCTGCTTCATGCATTTTAGTCAGCTTCCTTAAGATAAAGCCTTCGTAACAAAGGATATGCAGATTGTCCATCTGTGTGAACTTTGAAAGGATTAATTTCGCTCATTTCTATACACTCGTAATCTTAATGGTATCTTCTATGGTAGTGTCTGACGCCCCTCTAAACCCCTAGTTCGTTAGCGTTAAGAAGTGTGGCTGAATTATCGTAAAACATCTTAATCAGTTCGTTTATTTTGTACTATACAAGACCCTGAAATAAACTTCCCCAACCAAACAAATCCATTGCAGCTTCTGGGAAGGCAGCTATGTTCTGTCAGTCTTATTAGCAGACATAATAGTATACTCTCGCCCTTAGAGCTTTTCCAGTCTAACTGTCCTTATCTGTTCAAAAATAGAGACTATCCTGTCCTTGAGATTTTAAGTCATCTCTATCAGTCCTCAGATCTAGCATTGCAATACCAATCTACTCAAATTTTTAAGCTTTTGGATTTCCACCATAAACCAGGAACAAATATCATAAGTATTTCTTAAATAGTTTATGAAGGTTTTCACAATAGTCCATGAAGTTTCACCTAAATTCGTTTTAAAAAGAGGCTTGTTTATATTTGCGCGAAAAACGCAACATCAGGTCTAGTGCTTCTAATCGCATACATAATGGATCCTACTGCCGAAGCATAGGGGTACATTTTGTCATCTGCTATTCACTCTTCAGTGTTTGAAGCACCTTGTGTTTATTCAAGTTAAATCTTTTCTGCATGAGGATATTACCATGTTGGGAAGTGTCTAATCTTGAACCTTTTAAAGATTTCATCCCATGTAATCATATTGACTCAGTCTAATTAATCGCTTCAATTATCTCGGTAGATCTTGATTCCAAGAATAAATGCCGCTTCCCAAATCTTTCATGGCGAAACACTTTCCAAGATATGACTTTACACTTTGTAAACTTAGAATATGATTTCCCATGATGATTATGTCATCAACATATAAGATGAGGAATGTAACATTACTCCCCACTAGCCTTTTGATATACACATGGCTTATCAAGATTTTGAGATTATCCAAACCTTTTGATTTTCTCATCAAATCTTTTATTCCATCTTCTTGATTCTTGCCTTAAGACTATAAATGGATCCTTTGAAGCTTGCATAACTTTACTAGGGTGATTAGGACCAATAAAACCTCCAGGTTACACCATATATATATATATTCATCAAGATAACCATTTTAGAAGGCTGTTTTGACATCCATTTATCCAAATTCTCATGAGTGCTAGCACGTACGCTATAGCTATGAAAATCTCTAATATCTTCTAAATGTCAGCCGCGGAGGCGGTGCGAATGTTTTCTTCATAATCAACCCATAGGTTTAAGTAAATCCCTTTGCTACAAGACGAGCTTTATAGGTATCTACTATGCCATCCATGTCATCTTTCTAAAAATCCATTGCTCCAACAGTCTTAACAATTAGAAGGAAGATCAACCAAGCACTAGACTCAATTATCTTCATGTATTGCTTTCCCGCATTGATGTGCAACGAGACCACTTATCCAGATTCTAGATCTAATAATTATCAGCTTTATAGTTAACATGTTTATTAAATCCCCTAAAACTTATGCCATAGCTGGCCACTTCTAACATTTAGATTAAAAGTGATTAGGAGCTCGGGATGTGTTCATTTCAACCATATCGAACGGTAACCACTTCCTCTTAAGGTGGTTTCGAACCTTCAACCTCCATAGAATTTTCACATAGTGTTTTCAGAAGGTGATGTATCTTCACTTGAAATTTGGAGGATGTTTAAGAAGATTTAAATAAAGAATGAAATACTATAAGTCCTACCGCCCACGGACTCGTCACTGCTTTCTGAGACAAAAGGATTTTCTCTAAAATTAGCATATAACCCTTGCAACAACAATTTTGTTTTTTAGGTGGGAATGTAGAAATATTACCCATTAGTATTTCATTTCTGGTATCCTATAAAATAACACTTAAACAGATATGTTTAAATTTGATCGATATTGGGAAGTGTGATTGTGAGTCCTTGTTGGAGTTTATCGAAGCATATCATCTCTCTTCACAAGAGCCTCACAACCCCAGACCTTTAAGTAAGACAAATTAGGAACTTTTCAATACCATAATTCATATGGTGTCTTATCTAACTTATTGGATTGGAACGCAAATGAGAATGTGCATTGTAGGCATACTCTAGAGCATAGATCGCCCAAAGGACAACGGCAAAGTTGTAAGACATTCACCATTGATCGATCCCTAGTCCCAACAATGTACGATTCCCTCATTCCGACGACACCCATTGTGTTGTTGTGTATATGGAGGTGTAAGCTGTTGACGAAAATTTCACAGTACTATAGAGCTTTCAGATATAATTTTTAACTCATAAGACTAATATATTTCACCTCCTAACTGATCGAAAATAGTGCCATTTATATCTTTCCTGCGTTGATTTCTATCCCACATCATTCTTAAACACATTGAACGATCAAAAACTTCATTTCATGATTAATAAATACATATAATCTAACGCCTATATATCATCCGTAGTAAAGGTAATGAATTAGCTATCATTATAAATAGAATTAACATTTGGCACATGATTAAGCATATCAATTTTATAAATACCATCACTCGGAATAGCATTAAATAAAGAACATTATTCTTAGAAACTAAAATTTCATAACCTTTAAAACATTAGATAAAATCATTGTCAACCAAATGTGAAATTGATACAACACCTCTAGTTATAGAAGGTGCATAATGGCAATTGTCTAAACAAATCACTAGTCCATTAGACAAAATTAAGTCATAACTTCTGATAGCTTCTACTTGTGCACGAACATCATTACCCATGAACAAATAAAGAGCTCCTTATTTCAGTTTCCTTTCCCCTCTAAGAGCCTGTTTTGTGTTACAAATGTGAGTACCACAACCAGTGTCATACACCCAGAATTTATTAAGGAAAAAAATAATTCTATTATGAAGATAGTGCCAACTTGCTTCTTCTTCTATATTAACTCAGCAAGGTAAGCTGGACAATTCCTTTTCCAATGACCTACCTCTTTGCAGTGGTGGCTGGTTTCATCCTTTGTCGGGTGCTCTTTAGCAGAAGGTTTAGGGTTTTTAGGCTTAGGGATATAACTTTTATCCTTTCTTTTGCCTTTCCCTTAACCATTGCATTTAGTATTAAGCGGTTTCTTATTGGCTTTCTGGATTCTACCACCTTGAATCGCCATTACTTGTGGTGTAGCAGCCTTTTTAGGTAAACCTATCTTATACTCAATAAGCAGAGCATGTAGTTCACCAATTGCCTTCCCCATGTTATGAATATTGTAGTTCCTTACAAATCTAGCAAAATCACTAGTGAGGCCATTCAAGATTAAACCAACACTAAGATCTTGTGGGAGCACATAACCAAGACGTTCTAGTTGCGCCACATAATTCTTCATCTTAATGACATATGGGCCAACTGGTTTTCCTTTCTCTTGTTTGCAAGCATGGAAAGTTGGATTAGGTCAAACCGCTCCACTCCAACTTGTTTCTTAAACATTAATTTAAGCATTTCATAAGGTGAGGAGTTTTCTAACTGTCTATGTAGTTCGGGAGTCATACTTCTAAGAATAAGAGAAGCAACCTCATTATGAGCATCATATACCGCATTCCACTACGCAAGTACTTGGAATCGTCATGTGGAGCAGGGGGAATAGGCTATTCAATGACAGACAGTTTCTTTTCAACTCTCAAGACCATCTTAGGTAAATGAAACCTATCATTGAAATTTAAACCAGAAAGTTCTTCTTTCAAACATCTAGCTAAAAGCCGAATGGTTTATGTTTTTAGACAGGTAGTGCCATCTATAAAAGATATTAAAGTTCAAGAATTAATATTTTCGATAATACTCCTTGAAGAAAATTAACTACCCATGTTTAAATATATACACAATTAATTTTCTTAGGCCTAGGATCCAACTTGACATACCACCATCACATCAATTGATCTACTAGCAATGGTGTATTCAAGAGGTAATTGGTGATCAATAATTGCCACTGGTGCAATTTCTAGAACATTATGAGACTTACTTTATTACATTAATATACTAGTAAGCATGTTTCATCCCATCTATGCCTCGAGCATATGGTCTCACCCGCTTACCTCGATTAAGTCGTCTAATTAAGAACTATGATTATGTAACACCAACGTGTCACGAAAAGTGTATAATCACCTTGGGTTTGCAATCTAACTACGTCTCACGTAATGTAAAAGGCAAATGCAAGTGTTTTTACAAATTGGATGGCAACAACTTATTTAAAAGGGTATTTATATTTGACGTGGCAAATATGTATGAAGAAGCATGCATACATCTTCGTATCATAAGTTTTAATAAAAACTTTACTCAATTAAGTTATTTATTACGGTGTCACTTATACATCTCATGTATATATGATGATACCTTTTAAAATTGACGATTCAACCATGTTTTCAAATTTAAAGATTCTAATTTATCGCGGAAAAAGATTAAAGAATAATTTAAAATCATTCAAACCCTAGACCATTCACGCTTCCTAACTAATTGCAAGATATCAGGGATTTATAGAGTATAAAACCTCAAACCCTTGGTGATATGCCTTGCAAATAAATAGTATTGTTGCAAATTACGTCATTGATAAATTTGAATTCTTTAATTTAGAAAACACATTATAAACCTATTAAATTGCAAGTTTCATCGTGGGAAACCCGAAGGCCATGATTATCGGATGTAAGCCGAACCCAAATTGACATATAAGACAACGCAATTAATAGTCTATAATAAATCTTTCATAGTTATTAGTCATGTTTATATTTTAATTTTCAAAAAACCCTTTTGTTTTCTCACAAGTCAATACTTAAAACAAAACAATATAAACAACAACTAATACACATAACATATATTTAAACCACTTAACAATTAACACAGGCAAATATTAACGACGATCCTAATTATCAAATAATTAAACTATGTATATATTCATATAAGGCTCCTTCTTCCAATGAATCAGGCCACATCCATCGATATAATCGATTGCGTAAGCCATATATAAATATACACCACATAGCACATAAAAGCTGATAGAAAATATTAGTCGAGTTCAGGTCCCGACAGAACATAGTTAGGGTCTTCCCCTTTTGTAGTAAACTACAAAGTTGTAGCTTACTGATTCGTGGATCTACCATAAAGTTCTTTAAAAATTTTTGACGTACGATGAATATTTTACGAATATTTTAGTAACAGTTTGTCAAACAACCCGAAAATCTAAAAAAACTCAACTTTTATGATCTAATCATCGAATTTGCATGTCAAGTAATTAACAATTAATTAACAATTATATCATATATCTTATCCATGATAAACTTGCATGTGTTTATCATGGATAACAAATCAACTATTAATTTAATCTATCAAAAAACGATCAATTAACGAATTAAACTATCGGATTTAATATATAAAATTTCATACAACCTAGGGTTTTTTGTCTAATTAATTTTATCCACTATAAAGATCTAATCTTTAATAAGTAAAAACGCCCAAAAGGCTTAAAAATTAACCAAGAACCCTAATTTGTCAAACTTTACACAAACGTTTTAATTGCAATTCTTATACATGGCTCATGAGTCACTGTGGTTTTATAACAACTATAGATCAATTACAATCTCGAGTACGCAGAGCGGAAAACATAAATACACGTATAAAATAGATAAATAACAAATGAATCAAGAGATGTGTACCTTTTAGCAATTAATGAAACACCTTCTTGAATATACGCGTGTGTATAAATCGAATACCACACAAACTAAAAATTACCAAAGTAGATAACCTCTATGGTGTGCATACACTACACGTCATCGAGATACGCTAGAATGCTAGTCCTTCCTTCACGAATAAAACAACCGAACACGATGCTCTTGTTTTGGATCTATACGTCACACGATTTGAATCCCACATGGGATTATAATAGCAAATCGCAAGTATTAGAAAGAATCAGTATGTGCAATCTAAATATTGAATGCATACAAACTTTAGCATGCATACGTATGAGTAACAATAGCATGCATAATATATTCTTTTCCTTTCCTTACTTTGTCGAACAACCAAGCAACAGAATAAAGGGTTTTTGAATTGTGTTGTGGCATGTGATTTATGAAGCCCTAAGGGGTGTTTATATAGTCTTCAAACTTGTCTCCAAGTTAGACTAGAACACCTCCTCAATTTTCATAAATCAACACTTTCCTCCCTTATTCTTTTCTTGTTGCGACCAACCTACAACCAACACCCCACGGGTTTGGTTTTCGTACTAACAAATCCTTTACTTTTTAATATCTATTAATTAGTTCTAACGTCTAACGTTATAATTAAAGACCGTTTAATTATTTCGTGAAGTATATTAATATAATTAATATACTATAAATATATTAATTACATTAATAAACATATCCTCTTTGTATACGTGTGTGCATCCATAGGCTCACGTAATTTTTCGGACATATATTATTTGATATATTATACATATCCCAACAAGAACTTGGTTCAAACTTTTGTTGTTGGGGTTTTTTCAAAATGGATTCAAGCATGAGCTTGATGAATAACAAAATAGTGAAATACATAAATAAATTGGAGAGCATGTTTTTTATTGTTGTTAGTGGTCTGGTAAAAAAAATAATACATAAAACGAAACATATTAGTGATTTTTTAATTATTCATTTTGAAAAAAACCCAATACCAATATAGAAACCAAACACCATTTTAAATCAATCATACATATTCTTATTCCATTCCATTTCTATACCTTACACCCATAGTGATTCAAGTAAGCAAACCAAACGCTACCTTAGATTATGAATCTACAAAAGCTTATGTTGATGTTTTTTGATGCAAGGTGAACATCTTTATTAATTATAAAAAACATTTACATCAAATATGGAAAAAAGGAACAGACAAGCCTGTCCTTCATACAACTGAATGAAACATACAGCAAAACAAACTGCTAGAACTATCTCTAACAACATAGCAGACAATATCGGATACTCTTCTTCTATGATAGACCCTACCAATCAGAGAAAAAGATCATACAATGAACCTGACCTTTTATGTGTTCACCACTTATGCGCCATACCATATCCTCACAACTACATTTCCCTATCCCAAATAAATCCATACTATACAACCACACAATAACATAAATTTATAAGAGAGAGGCATCATTGTGAAGGATATAGCCCCATTCACAATACTTGAAGGGCTCTTTCATCTTAACTACATTTCCCACAAACTGCAACCAAACACAAAAAAGCATCTGCATCATCACTCTTTTTGATTTAGAAACAACTATGTAGGCATCATTAGGACAGAAACACACACCTTCAAGTATACCCATCCTATCCTCCTACAGAAATGATAGCTTAGAACCAACATAACACCATTCTACTTAGTATCATTACTCACCCAAGCCATTTACCCTTCACAATGCCAGACACCTACCTTATGGTACATCCTCCTGTGCACCAACACACTTTGGACGACAAAAGCAGACTAGATCCTCCTAAGGCCATCTAATCCAACTTGAGGGAGAAAAGGGGCTCATACCGAGGAGAACTCTAAAATACAAGGTTCTGGCCATTGTAATAACCTGCACATATCTAGTTGCTTTTAGGACCAGCTCTACCAAACACTCCCTTAAGAGTGTCAACGATGCAAAGCTTAACTTCCCATCTTTCTTGAGCCTTGAGAACATCAATAGTTCTTTTAAACTTCAAACTCAGCAATCTCATTCTGACATAAGAATTTTAATCATTTCATCAGTACTCCTGCTCTCATCTCTAAAAATCCTATTGTTTCTTTCCTGCCAAATCAGATAGACACTTGCAGTAAAACATAACCTCCTTATAATACTCTCAACTAAATTCCTATTGTTCCTTTTTGCCATATCAACCACAAGATCATTCCACTTGCATGTACTCCCAAACACTCCCATTTTCTCCAAAATTTTACCTCAAAACACTTTTGTGTACTCACACACAAAAAACAGGTGTGAATGAGAATCTAACTCTTGTTTGCATAGAGCACAACACATCATATCATATGATCCCCACTTTTTAATCTTATCCTGGGTAGTTAGCTTGTTTAGGGGGTTTAATAAAACATTTAATTAGTAAAGGCGAGGCTATAAACTCACCATGAATAGAAGATGATAGAGAGAGAAATCAATTAAGAGAAGAAGCACCAATGATCTAGTCGCGACCCAAAAGAAGTTACGCGACTTAGTACGAAAAAGAGATTAATACGTAAAAATAAATCATATGATCATAAGGTATGTTCCAAGTTATGCATGGCTTTGCACTTAGGTTTTGCTCAAATTATTTTTACTTAAAAACTTGTGTGTAATCTGACCTTATATGTATTTAAGCCTCCACTAAGTTTCGTCCCCAAATTCTTATTTTTCCAATGTGTACCATATGTTTTTAGACTTTGAGACTAGACGTAAGAACTTAGATTCTGATTTTGACCTGACTTGATGTGTCCATATCTACTAATCCGTAAAGGCTATGAATATGAGGTTTTCACCCCTGGAAAGATCTTAGAGTTTAGTTTCCAGAACATTAAGCCAATCAATCAAACCATTTGCCAATCCACGGGAAAATGGTTTTTACTGACCATAACTCAAAACAGAAAGTTGACTGAATTTCTATCGTTTACGGTTTTGGCCATAAATCCTATTATATAATAGCTTTTCATGTGAGGCCAAATGGAGGTGTTAGATTTATGTGTATACTACAGGAATCAACTTTTTATTTCAACATTTTAGTGTAAAATTATAGACTTATACTTGTTTTCCAAACATTTATCCAGATTCGACTAATTCCGGTAAATCGGCCATATCTCACTCATCCGAAGGAGATACGGCTCCATCCAACTCACCAAATAATCTACAAATGTGTATCTACCTAAAACATGAATTGTACAGTATACCACAAGCCAAAAATAATTCATACTAAGGCCAACAACCTGCTGAGTTAAAACAGTCCCCAAAATACTACTTTATCAACACTCATTTTCTTGGAATTAACCTCACCAAAAGTGCGTGCAATGCAATGATTTATTTTTCACACCTGTTAGCAACATAAAACAAATATTTTATAGAATCGAAAACCTAACATGTATGGCTAAAATTTATAAGAAAGCAAGAGTCAACATTGTGGGACTTACAACCAATCAAAGTGACTAGTAAGACCTACTCCACTAGTTTTCTTTTTGCTAGGGCTTTAACCCAAGAGAACACACAAATGACTAATCAAAATGAGTCAATAACTCAGCCCCAACATCATCATTTACCCAAATTATGAACACCTTTACACACTAAAACTAGATTTGCAAGAATTTTCAATAAAATTTACCAAAACCAAAGCAAAGCCAAGCTTAACAATTTACAAATCTTTACTAAACACCAATCCAAGACATGCAAAACTTTCAACCATAACCTACAATTTAACTTCTTCACCCTTATTAAATCAAGGGTTTCTTGATCTAGAATTAAAGCTCTAAATACGAGGATCAAGGTTATGTAAGAATAACAAGTGATTGGTATAGAAATTTTTGGTGAAATGGGTGTTTGAATGAGAAGGGTGTACGGCAAGAATGAGGAGGAACAAGAGAGATGTAATTTTTTTATCAAGTTATGAGAGGAGTGTGTGTAGGAATGGCTTTTTATGTAATCGATACATGCAAGGCTAAGACAGTTCCTTAGACACTTGCCCTCAAGGTGACACGCCACTTATGTGGTGTCCTTACCACATTTTTAGTTTTATTAATAGTAATTTTAATGTTTAGGGTATAAATTTTAAGATAGGTGGGTAGTTTTGAGGCTAACGGGTATCAACGTAAAATATAACGAAAGTTAAGGAGGAATCACAAAGTAAAAAACGAACAAGATAAAAATTGTTCTACATGTATCGGGATACTTCTCTGAAAAATTAAATTACGTAGGGTTGAAGACGAATAATAATTTTAAGCATGGCTCATATATAATTAAAACGACGATTTTAATAAAATTGACTAAAAGTAATAAGATAAATTCTATAAAATTTAGAAAATAAAAGTAAAGCTCGAGTTAAGTAGTGACCTTAAATACGGGGTTTTACAGAAACACACACCTTCAAGTATACCCATCCTATCCTCCTACAGAAATGATAGATTAGAACCAACATAACACCATTCTACTTAGTATCATTACTCACCCAAGCCATTTACCCTTCACAATACCATACACCTACTTTATGGTACATCCTCCTGTGCACTAGCACACTTTAGACCACAAAAGTAGACTAGATCCTCCCAAGGCCATCTAATCCAATTTGAGGGAGAAAATGGGCTCATACCGAGGAGAACTCCAAAATACAAGGTTCTGGCCATTGTAATAACTTGCACATATCTAGTTGCTTTTAGAACTAGCTCTACCAAACACTCCCTTAAGAGTGTCAACAATGCAAAGCTTAACTTCCCATCTTTCTTGAGCCTTGAGAACATCAATAGTTCTTTTAAACTTCAAACTCAGCAATCTTACTCTGACATAATAATTTTAATCATTTCATCAGTACTCCTGCTCTCATCTCTAAAAATCCTATTGTTTCTTTCCTGCCAAATTAGATAGACACTTACAACAAAACATAACCTCCTTATAATACTCTTAACTAAATTCCTATTGTTCCTTTTTGCCATATCAACCACAATATCATTCCACTTGCATGTACTTCCAAACACTCCCATTTTCTCCAAAATTTTACCTCAAAACACTTTTGAGTACTCACACACAAAAAACAGGTGTGAATGAGAATCTAACTCTTGTTTGCATAGAGCACAACACATCATATCATATGATCCCCACTTTTTAATCTTATCCTGGGTAGTTAGCTTGTTTTAAACTGGCAACCAAGTTATAAATGCATGTTTGGGAATGTTTTGTGAGAACCAAATCACTTTGTGCCATTCAACATCATCTTCATCATGTATAAGATCACTATAAGCTTGGCTAACTGAGAATTTGCATAAGCTTCTATCTTTTTTCATCCACATTGTACAGTCATTGTTTTGTACTTCCAAAGTAACAGTTTGCAGATCTAAAAGAGCAAGAAAATCAAGCACCCATTCCTCTGGCTATTGACCATTACTCTGCTTAACCCATTCTTTGACAGTCATATTTGCACTGAGCCTTGCATCAAACATGGTTCCGTGACTAATAAATTGGTTCGAGGGACCAATGTTACTCCAATGATCAAACCATAGAGATGTCCTGCACCCATCCCCAATTTTATTCACAATGAAGCATCTTACCTCATTCCTTTGCTTCAAAATATTCCTCCAACCCCAACTATAATTCTTATCCTCCTCTATATCCTAAAAACATCTAGCTTTCAACTTCTTAGTATTGATCCACTTAACCCATAAAGATTCCTTATCAGTAACAATATGCCATAAATGCTTAATAATCATAGCTCTATTCTAAAAACCCAAGTCTTTTAAGCCTAAACCACCTTTCTGTTTGAATCTACAAATGTTTTTCCAAGCCACTTTTGGTCTTCCTTTAGTACCATCAGATTGATTCCATAGGAAATCTAATATGTGCTTAAACACATATCATTTATTTCTTATTATTAAGCTAAAAAGACCAATAATGAACGATAAATACATAAAAATGCATTGTATATGTGTGTTTTGTTAATTGTGTCTTGCAGGTAACATATATATCACAAAAGGACAAAAATAAAGCAAAACGGACAAAACCAAGCACGAGAATAGAAAAAGCATGAGAAAGCGAAGCCGAAGGCGTATTTATCTTTAATGGGTCAACCCATACCCATTTAATGTGCAGTGTGTCAGCCCATAAAGATTTATACCTTGTAAACCTAAAAGCCAAAACCCATTTACAAATCATGTCCAAAAATAAAACAAAATCAATTCCATTAACCTAAAACTAGTTCTAGCCCAAATAATACAAGTCAAAGCCCAATCCACCCATCCCTGACCTAAGTCAAAATTATAAACGCACCGTGAGTTACTGTTCATCATCCCCTTCACTCTTTTTACACAAGTACAATTAACCAGGGTAAACCTCTCACACGCTCTCTTGCTTCTAGAAGATTTATCT
>BQNB010085830.1:0-28358 GCA_026074375.1 Tanacetum coccineum
ATTACCATAACCCAGAGGTTAATGGATCAAGTAACAAAGCACAATTCTGTGCAAGGAACCAATGATCACAAACGAAAGTTTGATGATAGAAGAACCTTCACCATCAACAACAACTACCAGAATAACCATAACAACAATAGAAACTACAACAATGATCACCAACAACAACAGAATAGAAGTCAAGAAACCGTTAGGGCTTATGCTGTCACCCCAACTGAAAACAATAGGTATACTGGAAGCCTTCCCCTATGTAAGAAATGCACCCTGCATCACACAGGACCTTGCATTGTCAAGTGTCAGACTTGCAACAAGGTGGGTCATCTGACCAGGAACTGCATAAACAAAGGGCCAGCCACTGGAAGCAACCTACAACCAGTATCAGTAACTTGTCATGCCTGTGGAGAGAAAGGGCAGTACAAAAGTCAGTGCTCAAAAGCAAACAATAATGCCTACGAAAGAGCATACTTTCTGAGAGACAAGAACGCTCACCAAGACCCAAACATAGTCACGAGTACGTTCCTTATAAACCAACATCTAGCTAGAGTATTATTTGATTCAGGAGCCGATAAAAGTTTTATATCCATATCTCTTGCATCTATGCTTAATATCCCACCAATTACATTAGATACCACTTATGACATTGAAATGGCCGATGGAAACCTAGTAGGCACTAATACCGTTATCCAGGGTTGCACTCTGATTTTGCTAAACCAACCTTTTAAAGTTGATCTTATGCCGATTAAACTTGGTAGTTTCGACGTCATCATTGGTATAGATTGGTTATCCAAGTATCATGCTAGAATTATTTGTGACGAGAAAGTCGTCCACATCCTCATCGACGGTGAAACTTTAATCATCTGAGGTGATCGAAGTAAAACCCGACTAAGCCTCATATCCTGTATTAAAATCGAAAGATATATATCCAGGGGATATCAAGTTTTCGTAGCCCAAGTAATGGAGAAGAAGTCAGACGAAAAAAGACTGGAAGATATACCAGTAGTTAGAGAATTTCTCGAAGTCTTTCATGAAAATCTACCCGGCCTTCCTCCAATTCGCCTAGTAGAATTCCAAATCGATTTAATTCAAGGAGCGGAACCAGTAGCCCGAGCACCTTACAGATTAGCTCCTTCAGAAATGCAGGAACTATCTGACCAACTACAAGAGTTAGCAGACCGATGTTTTATCCGACCAAGTACTTCGCCTTGGGGAGCTCTTGTCTTATTTATTAAAAAGAAAGATAGATCTTTCAGAATGTGTATCAACTACCAAGAGTTGAATAAACTCACCGTAAAGAATCGTTACCCATTACCCAGGATCGATGATTTATTTGACCAACTTCAAGGTTCGAGTGTTTACTCGAAAATTGACTTGAGATCAGGCTATCACCAACTGAGAGTCAGGGATAAAGATATTCCCAAGACTGCTTTCAGAATGCGGTACGGACACTACGAATTTCAAGTGATGCCATTTGGTTTAACTAACGCACCTGCTGTTTTCATGGATCTCATGAACCGTGTGTGTAAACCATACTTGGATAAATTTGTGATAGTGTTCATCGATGATATTATCATCTACTCTCGTAACAAAGAAGAACATGCAAATCACCTAAGGATAATTCTAGAATTACTCAAAAAGGAGAAATTGTATGCCAAGTTCTCCAAATGTGATTTCTGGATCAGTATCGTGCAATTTCTTGGGCACGTGATTGACAGTCAAGGAATTCACGTTGACCCGACCAAGATTGAAGCAGTTAAGAATTGGGCATCTCCTACCACACCCACAGAAGTATGCCAATTCTTAGGACTTGCCGGCTACTATTAGAGATTTATCGAAGGTTTTTTGAAGACTGCAAAGTCTTTGACTGAATTAACTCAGAAAAACAAAAAGTATATCTGGGGAGAAAATCAAGAGTCATCCTTCCAACTGCTAAAACAAAAATTGTGTGAAGCTCCAATCTTAGCATTACCAAAAGGAAACAACGATTTTGTTGTTTACTGTGATAAATCACATCAAGGTCTGGTACCGGTGTTAATGCAAAGAGAAAAAGTTATTGCATATGCATCTCGACAACTTAAGCCTCATGAAAAAAACTATACCACACATGACCTCAAATTAGGAGCAGTAGTGTTCGCTCTTAAAATTTGGAGACACTATCTGTATGGCACAAAGTGTACTGTGTTTACTGATCATAAAAGTCTTCAGCATATCCTTGATCAGAAAGAGTTGAACATGAGATAACGTCGTTGGTTAGAATTGCTCGCAGATTACGATTGTGAGATTCGCTACCATCCTGGAAAGGCAAATGTTGTAGCAGATGCCTTAAGCCAGAAGGAACAAATCAAACCACTCCGAGTTAGATCATTAGTTATGACCCTTCACCCAAAATTACCATCACAAATCCTCGAAGCCCAAACTGAGGTAATCAAAAAAGAAAACATCGAAACTAAGAACATACGAGGAATGGACAAAGCATTTGAAGTATGTCCTGATGGAACTCGATGTATCAAGGATCAATAAGTTGTTACCTACTTTTTGGTAAATTTGAGGGACTTAATCATGCATGCGTCTCATAAATCAAAGTATTCCATCCACCCAGGTTCTGACAAGATGTATCAGGATCTAAAGAAACTCTATTGGTGGCCTAACATATAGGCAATCATCGCTGAGTATGTCGACAAGTGTTTCACATGCTCTAGAGTTAAAGCAGAATGTCAGAAGCCATTCGGCTTACTGATACAACTAGAGATTCCTACATGGAAATGGGAAAGAATAACGATGGCCTTCATTACAAAACTACCCAAAACATCAAGCGGACATGACATAATTTGGGTCATTGTAGACCGCCCTACTAAATTAGCACATTTACTCCCTACCAGAGAGATAGATAGTATGAAACCCTTTACAAGGTTTTATATAAAGGAAATAGTCTCACAACATGGAGTGCCGATATCCATCATATCGGATCGTGACAGTCATTTCACATCTATATTCCGGCAGTCAATGCAGAGTGGCTTGGGTACTCAATTAGACATGAGTACGACATATCATCCTGAGACTGATGGACAAAGTGAGAGAACCATCCAAACTCACTCAAAGGACTCTACTTTCGATCATGTGTCATAGATTTTAGAAAAGGATGGGAGAGACACTTACCATTGGTAGAATTTTCCTACAATAATAGTTACCATTCCAGTATTAAGGCAGCACCATTTGAGGCACTTTATGGTCGAAATTGCTGATCACCTGTCTGCTGGGCCAAAGTTTGAGATGTCCAACTCACAGGACCAGAGATAATCCATGAAACTATCAAAAACCTTTGGAATTCCAAGTTGGAGATCGTGTTATGTTCAAAGTGTCACCTCAGAAAGGTGTCATCCGATTTAGAAAACGAGGAAAGCTTAACCCCTGGTACATTAGACCATTCAAGATCCTTAAAAGGGTCAGCCTAGTGGCATATAAACTTGAGCTTCCTGAAGAACTCAGTAATGTCCACAGTACTTTCCACGTTTCTAATTTAAAGAAAGGGTTAATATATACGAGGTTTACTAAAGTTTACAAAAATATTCGCCTAAGTAACTAGAGTTTCATTTTGTTCACTTGGATTACTACAAGTATGAAACATGACTTTGAGATTACTAAAGTTATGAAAATATACGTAAACATCGCTTAACTTGTAAAAACGCGACATTTATGTTACTTAACTTATCAAAAAATATGTATTCAGGTTACTCGAATAACACTAAAATTATAGTGAGGTATACTTCTTATAAGTTTAGTAACCCCAATGAACAAAATGAAACTCTAGTTACTTAGGCAAACATTTTTGTAAACTTTAGTAACCTCCGTATATATTAACCCCTTAAAGAAATGCCTATCTGACGAATCCCTCATCATTCTAATAAAAGAGCTTCGACTCGATGACAAACTCAAGTTTGTGGAAGAACCAGTAGAAATTATGGATCGAGAAGTCAACCAACTAAAACAAAGTCACATCCCTATAGTCAAAGTAAGATGGAACTCTAAAAGAGGACCAGAATTTACGTGGGAACGCGAAGATCAAATTCGTGCCAAATATCCACATCTATTTTCAAACATCACTCCAACATCCAACTAAATCTCGGGACGAGATTTCTTTAAGGTTGGGAGACTATAACAACCCATAATTTTCATCTATGTAATTATCCATCTATTAAATTAGATGCAATTTTCCTCAGTGTAATTTCCATCTATTAAATTAGATGCAACCATTTTCATGGAAAGATTTTTGCTTTATTCCATCCATAATGTAACGTAACTTACATTACAAAAGTAAACGAGCTCACGCAACCACCAAAACCAATTCCATCAACATTTATGTCAAGTAAACATTCTAACATGTCAAGTAATATGTTCTAAAATCCATACGTTATCTATTTAACGTACTTTCCGTAATGTTATATCAAAACAGATTTTAAACGTTAACGTTTATAACAAAACCCTAACTATAAGTAATGTTTACATACAAAATAAATGTACAAGCTTTCAAGGCATGTGTATAAGTGTTACATTGGGGCATTAACTTTTGAATATGTTTTTCCCTCCAAAACCAATGTACAACTCCATGAAGCACAATGTACAATCTGATTATGCATAGCATTTGAATTTACCATTTTCCCTCCAATTTCTTAAGGGATTTCATACCACCTTTTTAGCACAACTTACAAGCACTCAATGCATAACATTTAAACACTTTTTCCCTCCCTAACTTAAACCCTAGCTTGTTCTAAACCTTAAACCCTAACCCGAAAAACCCTAATGACCCGTAACCCCCTAAACTAGTTCAAACCTAGTTCTAAGCAAGTTACCACTCACCACACCTTGTCACCACCATGTCTATTACCTTGCTAAGCACCACCATTACTTCCTTCTCACCACCTAGCTAACTTGTACCCCAAGTAACCTACTTGTCACCTCCTTGTAAGCTAGTAGTCACCTTGCACACCAAGATGAACTTTCTTGTCACCTCCCTTGTTAACCGAACCCTCACCATAAACTTACACCTCTCTATGCTAGTCTTAGCTCCCATTAGTCATCTACACATTGATAAGAATGAAAAACTTGGCCACCACTCCACACAACTTGGCTACCACTCTCCCTTGCCCTATATATAGCCGAAACATATACACACTTCCACAATTCACAACTAAAACTAAACCATACCATAAATGATGTTCTAGCCAAGCTAAAGAAGAGAAGAAAGGAAGGTTAAGCTAAGTAAAGCCAAAGTATAAGAAGAAAAATGTTCTTGATTCATCTCTATGGTTTTCGGATCATATTAAGTCATTTCGACCCATATCAACCCAATTCGATCCATTTTAAGCTCTAGTAAGGTCATACCACTTTTTCTATAATCTCTTGTATTATTTAGATCATGTTAAGCTTTATTTAAGCCACTTGTATAAGCCTTGAACCATAAAACCATTCGCTTGGTTTTCCTAAACCAAACGCGCCCTTAAAACCCTAAAAGCTCTTTTCGTGAACCTAATAAGCTAAAAGTCATAAGCTGACCTAATAAGCTATTCCTATAAGCTCTTTTATCATTTTCATAAGCATTGAATCAAACCCTAAAAGCTCAAACCCATCGGGTTAAGATTTTAAAACCAAACGAACCCATTTTGGATTTTCAAACTCATAAGCTCATTTCATAAGCTACAAGCTCGTAAAACTAACTTATTTTAGCTTATAGTAATAAGCTATAAGCTGCAAATTGATTTTGAGATCAAAAATACAAAGATTATAGAATTTGGACTAAAAACGCAAAACATTTCATGCATAAGGGTATATATTGTAACTTTTGAAATTATTAAACTTTCGGGCCAAAAGTGTAATTTTCCTAAAGTTAAAACCACAAGGGCCTGTTTTGCCAACTTTATAAGTTAAGGGTTGAATGTTTTAAAATTATATATAAAGGGTTAAATTTGTAAATTAATATATACCAAGGGTATAAATTGTCATTTTTGAATTCTTAAAGGTATAAAATGTAATATTTTTATATTTAATAACAAAAATATATTTAAACATTATAATACTCTATTTTATTAAAAACCAACACATTCATCGTTTTCATTCATCGATCGAAACATTATAAATCAATTATGTTATATATTTAACATAATTTATCAGCCCACTAGCTTTTGACATAACGTAAAAGTTAAAATCCTATCATTTAAACTAAACTTTCACGTTACTATGGAATTTCATGTGATAGGCTTTTATTTGGGTATACGTTTTGATGAGTTGCTGGATTTATGATTTAAAGTGTCTTAGCTCCTCAAACGTTTACTACATGACTTCTGGATTATGATAGCCCGAACAGTGATACGATGTTTTCATAAACTAATAAACCAAAATCATTTACGTTAAACTTTATGAAATAAAGTTTTGAAACAATCAAACTAAGACTTGACATATTACCCCAGGTTGCGTGACGAAGCCGTTTATTTCCATTTGAGTCACTTTTGACATCAATCAACTACCTTATCAAGGTGAGTTCATAGTCCCACCTTTACATGTTTTCTAAACTCCATGGGGAGATACATGCTATAAACATGGAATAAAAAGTATTTTCTAACTGTATTGCTCTCCTTATATATTATTGCTTAAGTTCTCCATTTGCCATAAGGCCACAGTATCATGAAACCGTTTAATTACTTTGCAAAGTAACGCGAATGCGTTAATAGAAATCTAATTGGACTGAATTCCCCGTCTAGTTTTGGTAAACATACATGGCCAGTGGTCGATTTCATTTGAGGAACTCCGGTGTTCGGCAATAGTCGCTTAAGGCAAACAAACTTATGAATAACATTTTCTTAAGGCTTCGGTGTCATGGCTTAGTGTAATAATATAATATTGTTTACCATGATAATTGTGTTCGTTGCAATTATTACTATTACATTGACTTGTATTCAACTATTACATTTCAAACCTGTGAATTTCACTCAACCTTTGTGTTGACCTTTTTAGCATGTTTATCTTAGGTAATTGAGCAACCTATGGCACGGAGTGGCATTGGAATTGAGGACGTCTAAACTTGTTATCATTCAAACTTTATGTTTTCAATGTACTTTGGGACCTCTTTTTGTAAAACTCTGATATAATATTGAATGATAACTAAATTTTCCAAAACGTCTCTTTTGAGTCATTTTCTATGATTATGACTGTTAATTTATGAAGTAATACCCCCAATTTAGCTTCCGCTGCTATGTCAAATATCGGGGTGTTACACAAACGTTAAAGGTCATATCCGAAAATCCCTATTCAAGACTTGTAACTACTTAAGTTAAAACGCTCTCCTTTTCTTTTTGACGACAACTCCTTTTCTCTTTGATGAAAACATCTTTCTTATCGACGAAAACATTCTTTCTCTTTGATGAAAACATTCTTTTCTCTTCGACGAAAACATTCTTTCACTTCGACGAAAACATTCTCTCTCTTCGACGAAAACATTCTTTTCTCTTAGACGAAAACATTCTTTCTCTTCGATGAAACATTCTTTCTCTTTAACAAAAAATCCTTTCTCTCTGATGAAAACATTTTTTATTCGACAAAAATGTTATCTCTCTTCAACGAAAACACTCTTTGTCTTTCGATCACACCTCTTCCTTCTCACTCAACTACGCCTCTTCAACCATAGAGATGGCTAATATCTTTCCTCCACTATTTTTGCTACCACCTTTAAGACAACCGTATACCTCGTCGTGTGATTGTTCTATGAATATTCGCAATGCTCAGGAAGAGCTACATAACTTTTTGAGTATAGTTTATCATACGCTAACAACCATCCGTCTTGACATTGTCAAGCTCGTCGTCTCTATCTTTGTTTGTTTTCTTATTTATTATTATTATTGTTGTTATTATTATTATTATTATTATTATTATTATTTTCGCGTACGAAACACACCGAAGATACGTCACCATTTCTTTCGGGACAATGTCCAAAAGGAAACATCTCCATCAAAAAGGTTGCGTCTGAAGATAACATCGTCGACATTCTTTCTTTACCCCTCAAGCGTGAGTCGTTAAATTATCTTCGTCAAGGTTTAGGAATGATGGAACACATTCCATAAATCGTTCTCTTCTTTTCTTCTAGTTTCGATTCTAGTCCGTGTTCCATTCCGTGTCGTGACAACTTAACTACTTCATCCGAAGTACTTTAAGTATTTTTAATTAGCGAAATGCAAATTAAAATGTCACTCTTTTCGAAAAATTCATCAATTTCCCAAACATCCCTCTTGTTGGTAGTCCGGTGGCCCTAGGATCTATTCTGGCGGCCCAGATATATCTGGGACCGCCGTGGCAGACTGCTTGTAATACCTTTCATTTTTTTTTATTCCAGAAACCTAACACTTCCTCTCTTTGCTATAGTTGACGTTCTACTCTACACCCAAATAACCTATACCTAACATCAGTAATATTCTATATTGAATTATCGGGTCATCCTCATATCCCATGTCATAAGCATCATTGCTTATGTTTTCAAGAGTTCAAGTGGAATTTTATTAGAAATGCGTCTATAAAACACATTCCTTTACAATCGATAGACCTATAATTCCATCACATTAATAATAAATCCCCTCACATACAAACCTTGGTCCTCACATCTCGCATATGTCTTATCTCAAATTCATAGACGATTCTTCTCACTCCTAAACGTTTCTTCTCACTTTAGTAGTCGGTTTCACTTTTGATAGTTTTTCTACTTCTAAAAGTTTCTTCTCATTCTAAATGTTCATTTTTCTTGTAATGTAGTCTCTCTCATCTCTAACTTTCTTCTCTCTTTATACGTTTCTTCTCTCTTCTAATAGTCTTGTTACTATTAGAATTCCTCCTATATCCCTTGACAACTTAATTATTTCATCCAAAATATTTAAGTAATTTACGAAATGCAAATGTCAATCCTTCGCAAAACTTTCCACTTTTGAGAAAGTGAAGAACATAAAGAAGATATTAAATCTTCAAGTGTTATTGAGTTACCACATTGTTGAGTCTTGTCATTAGTATTCACCATGAAAGAAAACTACCACCTCATTTCAATCCCATTTTGTTCCTCAACATTGTCAACCAACCAAAACAAACGAACATTTAATTTCCATGTTTGTCAATAATATTAATGCTAAAAAACATTTAATAAAAAATTTACTAATATTTTTCACATCTTTATGCTTTGATATTACAAATATAAAAAGTTCAATGTAAAATTAAACGTAAACAAGGTAAATTAGTATAAATTTTATTTTCGATACTTATATCATTAAAGGCTGCTAAATAATAGCTTAATGCAATTTTATGTTCAAAGGAAATTTTTATTCAACCTCAAAACTTTTATAAAATGTTGAAAAACATTTTTATAAACATTACAAATCTTTTTTACAATTAAAAGATATGTGTTTATTCAAAATAAATATTTTGAAATTCAAATTTTCAGACCTAAAACGGCTAGAAAAGTTCTAGAAAAATTCCCCCTACACAAAAGACAAACTGGGGAGGCCCTAGTCTAGGGTGGCCCCCTTAAATACACGGGCGGCCCCCTTAATTTTAAGGGGACCGCCCACCTATTTAAGGGGACCGCCCCTAGGTAGACGCTCTCCTAGTTTGTCCTATAAATACTGAACTTTTCCCTACTATTTTATCATCCTTTTGACACTCTTCTTTCGCACAAAAACAGCCCACATATCTCTCTAATATTTTTTTGATTCATTTATTCATAAAAGCTTTGTTTTCTAAGTGATTAAGCTTATTCCTCAAGTGCAAAAGAAGAGAACTATTTCACCTCATCATCAAGTGAAAAATGGATGATATCTGTTGTGTTGTGTTGCAATCTTATTGCATCTTATTATAACTTGTATATCTATTGTAAAATTTTTGTAATGTTGTTTGTAGGCTTAGATCTTGGCAGATCTTTGTAAGTATAGTTAGATCGTGGTGATCTTACCAAGTAGTGCTAGATAGTTGTGATATAAGTAGTGTTGTGAAGAAAAAAAAAAAGTTTAAAAGTTGTGAAGGAAAGTCGCGGAAGTTATGAGTTGTGAAGTCGTTGAACAAGTCGTAAAGTTGTGTAGTGATAGATTGGTTCTAGCCTAAAGATTAGAACTCGACATTTAGCTTTGTGTCGTAAATCGGTATAAGCAAAGTTGTGTACGATTTTCTACGCCATAAGGGTGCTTGTTGACATAGTGAAGAAAACTCTCGAGTTAGGTGCTCGGGGAGTGGAGTAGGACGAAGAGGTGCTTCGTTGCCGAACCACTATAAATCCTCGCGTTGTGGTTTGATTGTTCTTACTCTTATCTCTTGTCTTGCATTACTTTCTCATACTATCTTATTAATTGTTTAGATAAGTATATTGTTTATATTGTGCAAGTATTGAATTCACATAAAGTCGAATCTAGAATTTTTACAAACACTTTAAAACCTTAAATTAAAAAGCGGTAAACTATTCAACCCCCCTTCTAGTTTTCCACAATTGGTATCAGAGCAACGCTAAACAAAAAAAACCAAAGGATTTTTATATAAATTGTATTTTAAAACTTTATTCGATTTATGGAATCAGGAAAAATAATTTAGATGGGGCAATCTATGCAAAGACCACTACTATTTGAAAGTGATGGATTTATTTATTAAAAAAATAGATTCGAAACTTATGTGAAATCAAAAGATCTAGATCTTTGGCATGTTATTACCGATGGTGATTTTCCTCCTATTCAAAATAATCCCGAAACTAAAAAGGATGAAGTTGTACCTTTTTATAAACAAATTGATTAATCTTAAAAAAGAAACTTGCTTAATAAGAAATAATGAAGCTAAAATGGTAATTTATAATTCTTTGCCACAAAAAGAATACGAAAGAATTTTTATGTACCAAACCGTAAAAGAAATTTGAGATACTTTGTTAATCACTCATCAAGGTAATAATCAAGTCCCAAAGACTAACAAAAATAGATCTTCTTGTTCAACAATATGAACAATTTACGATTCCGGAAGAGGAATCAATAGATAATGCCTTTGCAAAATTTAACACTATTATTACTAGTCTAAAAGCACTTGATGAAGGTTTTTCTAGCAAGAATTGTGTTAGGAAGTTTCTTAGGGCATTACATCCAAAATGGCGCGCAAAAGTCACGGCGATTGAAGAATCAAATAATCTAACAACCTTACCTCTTGACGAACTTATTAGAAACTTGAAAGTTTATGAAGAGGTAATAAAGAAAGATTTCGAATCGGTTCAAAGGACAAGAAAGAACGAAGTAGATCTTTGGCATAATGGTGAAAAGGAAGTAAAGTGATGAAGGATAGCTCAGCTCCGATAGTGAAGACTGAAGAGTATGCTATGGCCGTAAAAGAATTCAAGATAATATTCTTCAAGAAACGAGGGAAGATTTTATGAACTACCCGAGGAGCATAGAAAAACAATCCAAAGAGTAGAAATGCTGGTTCATGGTAAAAGTGAAAGATAATTGTTTTAGATGTGGTGATCCAAATCACCTCATTGGTGAATGTTCAAAGCCGCCAAAGAACAACGGATCAAAAGAGCATTTATTAGAGGAGCATGGAGCGATAATAGGAGAAGATGAAATGGAAAAGACTAAAGTAAAACTTGTTTGTAGCTTAATCGCCCGATGAAATATGCTTAGGAATAACTTGGAAACCCGATGATGTGGATTAAGATAGTGGATCTCAAAAACAATGATCGGTAATCCAAAAGTTGTTTTATTCATACAAAGCATACAACGGAGGAAACGTAATCTTTGGAAGTAACTTGCGCGGTAAAATCATAGGCAAAGGTATGATTTCTCAAGACTCCCTAATAATTGAAAATGTTGAGCACGTAGATAACTTAACATATAACTTGCTTAGTGTAGTACAAATATGTGATAAACAATTGCAAAGTAATATTTACGAAACTGTAGCGAATAAATCAAAGACGAAAAGGTTATAGGTAAAGGAATTAGGAAAGGAGGAATATATGTAATGAAACTAGGAAATAAACCAGAAGACAAAATATGCCTTGACAACATTTGGACGAAAATCTACACTATGGCAGTGGAGATTACGGTCACGTCATATGCAATTAATTCAATTCATTGGAAATCTAAAGAATTAGTTAGAAACTACCCAAACAAAAATACGACCGACATTTCTTGTGATGCCATGAAAAATTGGAAAACTAGCTCATGCAAGTCACAAGACTAAAATATTAGTTTCACAACAAGATGCTTAGAACTACTTCACATGGATTTGTTTGGCCCCTCCGCCATACAAAGTTATGGAGGGAATCGTTATACCTTAGTAATCGTAGATGACTATTCTCGATTCACATGGACTAGATTTTTAGCAAATAAAACCGAAGCCTTCAAAAAATTTAAAATATTTAGCAAAATGATCCAAAACAAAATTTAGGTTGCTTACCATTGTATCAATTGAACAGATTTGGTTGGAATTTGATAATGAAGTACAATTCGGAAACTATTGTGATTTAAATGGGATATCTCATAATTTTTCCGCTCCTCGTACTCCACAATCAAATGGGGTAGTAGAAAGAAAAAATCACACTCTACAAGAAATGAGTAGAACCATGTTAAATGAACAATCCATTCCTCAAAATTTTTGGTGTAATGCGGTCGATACGTTAACCTATATAATTAATAGAGTTTCCATTAGACGTTATTTATGAAAAACTCCATACGAGTTGTTAAGAGGTAGGAAACCAAACCTTAACTATTTTAGAGTATTCGGAAGTAAATGTTTTATTCTTAATACAAAAGATTACCTCACCAAGTTTGACCCAAAGTCATACGAAGGTGTCTTCCTAGGATATTCGCAAAATAGTAAAGCTTACATAATACTTAACAAACAAATAATGAAAGTTGAAGAGTCATTGAATGTAACTTTTGATGAAACTCCTCCTGCGCCTAAAACATCACCATTAGAAGATGATGAGTTAGTCGAAGAAGAAGCTATTGAGGTTAGTAAAACAAAAACCATAGGCAATGATCTTGAAGACATCCCATTAGAAAATAATCAAATTATAAATATTAAAGAATCTAAAACTCATCCCCTAGAAAACATTATTGGTAATCTAAATCAAAGACATCTTCGGAGAAGTCAAGACAAAAGCAATTTTTTTGCTTTATTTTCCACATTAGAAAACCTAAAAAAATATAAATGAGGCATTAAAAGATGAAAATTGGGTAATGACCATGCAAGAGGAACTAAACCAATTTAAAACAAATGAGGTTTGGGAACTAGTCCCAAATCCCATGGATATGACCATCATAGGAACAAAATGGGTATATAGAAATATACTCGATGAAAATGGTGTCGTAACTAGAAACAAAGCTAGGTTAGTCGCCCAAGGTTATAATCAACAAAAAGGAATTGATTATGACAAAACATATGCACCCGTAGCTAGACTAGAGTCCATAAGAATACTTTTGGCTTATGCTTGCGCACTAGACTTTAAGTTATACTAAATGGATGTGAAGAGTGCATTCCTTAATGGTTTTATCAATAAGGAGGTTTACGTGGCACAACCTCTGGGATTCATTGACTTCGCAAAACCTAATTATGTCTACAAACTTAAAAAAGCTCTTTATGGTCTAAAACAAGCCCCAAAAGCTTGGTACGATCAATTACAAGCCTTTCTTATTAAACATAATTACTTTATGGGAATGGTAGATAACACACTCTTCACTAAAAAGAAAGACTCCAATATCATTATTGTCCAAATATATATTGATGACATTATATTTGGATCAACTTGTCAAGAAATGTGTGATGACTTTGCCAAGATCATGCATGATGAGTTCGAAATGAGTATGATGGGGGAACTAAATTTCTTCTTAGATAAAAGATTCAAATAAATCAATAGATGATGGAATATTTTTTTAATCAATCAAAATATATTAAGGATATGCGTAAGAAATTTGGACTAGAAGACTCTAAGCCAATAAAAACTCCTATGTCTACGGAAACCAGACTCATGAGAGATGAAGAAGGTGAGTCCGTAGATAATACCAAATATAGAGGCATGATAGGTAGTTTATTATACATAACGACAAGTAGACCTGATATCATGTTTAGTGTTTGCCTTTGTGCCCGCTTTCAAGAGGATCCTAAAACCTCTACACCTAGAGCGTTAAAATATCTTCGATACATAATGGCATTACGCATTTAGGATTATGGTATCCTAAGGGATCCGACATAGAAACAATAACGTATGAGGATTCAGATCATGCGGGAGATTACGTAGATCACAAGAGCACTAGTGGTGTTTGCACGTTTATGGGATGTTGTCTAACATCTTGGTTTTTAAAGAAGCAAACCGCTCTTGCCATCTCCACAACCGAAGCGAAATACGTAAGCGCCGAAAAGGCATGTCAACAAGCTCTATGGATGAAACAAGCTCTCATAGACTATGACGTTAGGTTAGATGACATTCCAATAATGTGTGATAACAAAGGGGCTATAGAATTAAGTAAGAATCCCGTTCAACACTCACAAACAAAACACATTGAGATTCGCCATCACTTCCTTCGCGATAATGTTCAAAAAGGAAATATCTCTATAGAAAATGACTCATCGGAAGACAACATAGCCGATATTCTAACTAAACCACTTAAACGTGAGCCCTTTAACTACTTAATTCTAGGTCTAGGAATGATGGAACAAATTGATTAAGTTTTCGACATAATAAAGAAATGATAATCATCAATGAACAATTTGTTAAAAATATAAGAAATTTTTTTAACAGGGGGTGGCCCCCTTAATTCATAAAGGGCGGCCCCTTAATTTTAAAGAGACCACCCAGACTTTAAGGGGACCACCCACATGACTGGCAAATTTTTTTTCTTTCTGTGTCTAGGTTTCTATTTCTACACAAATCACAAGATTGAGAAAAGTTATAAGCAACTTTTAACAAAATCTCCTTCCAATGCTTATATCATTATTGACATATATACAATATTCCCAATCTTTTATTTCCAAAAAAGTCTTTCTCAAAAACTAGGAGCACATGAAAATCAATTATACACTTATTATTGAGATATGCTAAAACATTTTCAATATGAATAATGTTCTCTTACTTGGTTGTCAAAAAGTATTATTCTAATATATATTTTCGACAATCTTGTTGAGCAAAATTAAATGAAGGAAGCTCTTGAATTTTTTACTGTAGGTTATACATGTTCTTAGTGTAGAAATAAATCGTTACTCCACATTTGTCGTACTTAGCGCACACCACTAGGGATTTGCACAAAAGTTTGGTTCGTTTTTTAACTTAACCCCCTTATCAAGGAAAATTCTTTGTGTATTATATCTAGTTACTATTTCATATGTTCTTCACCCTTATAAAGCCTTTAATTCATATTGTGTATATGCCAAAATATGTGAAAAAGGTTATCCTACACTTTGGTATTCCTATGTAGATGTTGAATGCTTAAGTGTATTTGATATAATCTTAATTGCCATAAAGGATGAACTTGCGGCATATTAACCACCAAATACAAAAACCCCCACACAAAATTTGGGAAAATTAGGAAATGCCAGTAGGGGGCCCCCTTAATTCATAAAGGGCGGCCCCCTTAATTTTAAGGGTGAACAGGTCCCCTAATTAAGGGGACCGGCCTAGGAAAACACGGGTAAAACAGTATTTTCACCTCCCTTTAACCAAATACCCTCCTAGACTTAGCTACTGTTTCCCTAAATTCACAAACACTTCTTGGATTTGATCCTTTAAATGTTCATTCTTCCCAATTTAAACCTTTCCTCACAATATAAATATATTCTCATCCATAATCATCACTCATCATCACCATTGAACATTTCTAAAAACCCAAATCCAAAAACCATCATGGTTAAGCCAAAAAGAGTGTGAAAACCCATTTGGAGGAGAGAAAAATAAACCCTTGCAACACATTCCAATGGCTCAATTTAAACTTACTACCACCAATGCCAAAAACCTACTCACTCCTCATCATCAATAATTCTCAAGAGAAAACAAATCACCCCAATCAAGAATTACATTAAATCACTTTACATCAAGAACACTACCCACATCACCACATGGTGTCTCACATCCTACATTTCCTATCTCAACTTTCAATTCACTGTTACTCTCACTCAAGATTCTCTCTAGGACAACCAAAACTCCTTACATTTAAGGACACTCCCACATCACAACAATGTTGTCTCACATCTTACCAACTTCCCATCTCACCATCAACTCACATGAAACTCACACTTAAGTTCACCTTAAGTGACCAACCAAAATCAAACCACACATCACCTCCACCTCTAAGTAGTGAAAGCTTAGTTGATGAATTAAATCTACATACAAGACCTAATCAAACATCTTAGCCATGCAATCTCTCTCAACCTCAAAACAACATTACCCTCATCATACCTTTTTTTTTTACTCTCCAAAACTACCACACACTCTCACTGAACCAAGTTTTAAACCCCTTGTGGTATTGCCCTTGTTGCATCTTCACCCAAACACAATTCCTTGCTTTAAGTAAGGATATCAATTGGATTGAATTCCTCCTCAATCGACCACATCCACCTCTTAGAGTTCAAAGATATTACCCTTCCACAACCGCCTCCGCTCCAAACTCTCCATCAACAACTAACTAACTTCGTAATATGCCTACAAATAATCGTCAAACCCTTTTGTGTCACAAGAAAGTCAAAAATCCTTCTATGTCTTTTTAGGATTTTCTTTTATGATGTATTAATATGCTTCTAAAGCATATTTGTTTTTCTATTTATGTATGCTTGTGTGTTGTTCACACACATTGTCCTAAATGAATCAAGCATATTTTGCTTTGATGTTTGCTTGCACTTGTCATATTTTTCCTTCCATCTTGCTACATGTTAGAAATTTTTGTATTGTTCTAACTTGTTTTTGTAGCCAAGAATCCATAGCTCGATTCCTTGGTGCCCTCGAACGAGGGGGAGCACATATCAAGGGGAGTAATTATTTCGTCGATCTAACTAGCAATTCTCGACGATGTCTTTTTGATTCTATAAAAAAGGGGAGAAACGACATGAAACTCACTAAATACTTGTATAAAAATAATTTTACATTTAATGAGTTAAATTTTGTAATCATCAAAAAGGGGGGAGATTGTTGACAAAATATAATGCCTAAAAACATTATTAATATTTTTCACATCTTTACGTTTTGATAATCACAAAATATAAAAAACGTTCCAATGTAAAAATTAACGTAAACAAGTAATTGTAGTAAATTTTCATTTCGAAATTTATATCACTTCAAGGTATGAATAAATAAATGCTTAATGCATTTTATGATCAAAGGAAAATTTTATTCAACCTCACACTTTTATAAAATGTTGTAAACATTTTTATAAACATTACAAAACATTTTCTACAATTAAAAGAAATATTTTATTCAAAATAAACATTTTGAAATTTAAATTTTTAGACCTAAAACGGCTAAAAAAGTTCCAGAAAATTCCCCCTACACAAAAGACAAACTGGAGAGCCCCTAGTCTAGGGCGGCCCCCTTAAATACACGGGTAGCCCCCTTAATTTTAAGGGGACCGCCCACCTATTTAAGGGGACCACCCATAGACTGACGCTCCTCCAGTTTGTCCTATAAATACTGGACTATTCCCCACTATTTTATCACCTTTTGCACTCATTCTTTCTGTTCTAAAACAGCCCACACATCTTACTAAAATCCCTTGATCATTTAATCATAAACCTTTGTTTCCAAGTGATCCAAGCTCAATTCCTCAAGTGCAAAAGAAGAATACTTTCATCATTAAGTGAAGAAGTATTACACCTCAAGTGTATATTGCAAACTTGTAGCATCCATATCACATATTTGTAAATCAATTGTATATCTTGTATTTGTGTGTAGTAGCTAGATCTTGGCAATCTTTGTAAGTATAGTTAGATCGTGGTGATCTTACCAAGTAGTGTTAGATACTTGTGATATAAGTTGTGTGGTGAAGTGAAGTCATAAATTTGTGAAGAAGTCTTGAAGTTGTGAAGAAGTCGTGAAGTTGTAAAGTCGTGAACAAGTCGTGAAGTTGTCTTGTGATAGATTGGTTCTAGCTAAGATTAGAACTTGACATTTAGTTTTGTGTCGTAAATCGGTGTAAGCAACGTTGTGTACGGTTCTCTCTGACATAAGGGAGTTTGTTGACATAGTGAAGAAAACTCTCGAGTTAGGTGCTCGGGGAGTGGAGTAGGGCGAAGAGGTGCTTCGTTACCGAACCACTATAAATCCTCGCGTTGTGGTTTGATTGTTCTTACTCTTATCTCTTGTCTTACTTTATCATTTCATATACTTATATTGTTCATATTGTGCAAGCATTGAATTCACAAAAAGTCGAATCTAAGTTTTACAAACAAACATAAACCTTAAATTAAAAAGCGGTAAACTATTCAACCCCCTTCTAGTTTTCTACAAACATGTTTGTGGATCACATGAATCAGCCATGGGGAACTCTGGCAGCAATTATCAACAAGTGGCTCTCTGGAAAGACAACAAGCAATGACAAACTAAGAAAATCCAGAATTGACATACTATGGGGCATGTTCTATAGAGAAAATGTCGACTATCCTTTATTGATTAGGGAAGACTTGGCTTTCCAGATTGATCATAGGAAGGAGAGAAAATCAAGAAGTAAAACTATTCCATTTCCCCGATTCACCAAGGTCATCATAAATCACTTCCTCTCACAACACAAATCTTTATCCAACCTCAAGTATCAACACTGTCATACAATCAAGGATGATGGTATTGTAAGCAGGTTAAAATTTGTCAGAATCAGTAAAGATTATCAGGAATATGGACTTCCTATTCTGGAGACAATGCTGACAGAGAGGATTAAACTATTAGAATCCTATCAAACCTTCCTCAAATACTCCACTGGTCAAATTCCTCCTAAGAAGAGCAGAGGCAAAGGTTCACAAGGGAAGAAGACTGCAGATACTCCTATGACAGATGTTGATGTATCTGAAGAGTTTGACTCTGAACCAGCTAGAAAGAAAACTGCTAGTAGAAGAGTGGTCAAGAAGAAAGTCACAATTTCTGTAGCTCACAACATTATTAATGATCTAGATGTCGCTTTGGAGTTAGGTAAATCTATCGGCTTAACGAAAGCTGCAGAAGAGGAAGCTGCAAGGCAAGTATATGCTACTCATGCAAGGATTGTAACCGAATCTGTTCCAGAACCTGCTAGAAAAGACCATATGGTGTTGCCATCAGAGATACTCCTCAAGTGACAAAGAAAGTATCCTCTGATCCATCTCAAAAGCTAAAGGGTGTTCAATCTCTAACTCCTGAAGAACAAGAAGCTGTTAATACTATGAAAGCTCTCAAGGAAAGCAGGAAAACCAGCAGAAGATAGTCAGGTACTTGAGGCTCAAGTGAAGGAACTGGTAGGATACCAGGGGTTCCCAATGAGTCTACAGTCGTCTCTGCTACCTCAAGTAAAGGAATTGTTACTAAACCAGGGGTTCTCGATGAGGAAAAGGTTACAAAAGAAAATGTTATTCTTGAGTGGGGATCAGAACAAGAGAGATAATACTCGGAAGAAGACCAAAGTGGGGAAGAAGAAATTGATTAGATTGATTCTGAGGAAGATGATGAGAAGAAAGATGATACGGATGATGACAAAAGTATCGATCTTGAAATGACTAATGATAAAGAAACTGATGATGAGGTCTTACAAGGTAAAGAACAAGTTAATGACGATGAGGATGAAGATATGTTTAATGCTGAAGTTGAAGATTCTAGAAAAGGTGATGCAGAAATATCTGATGCGGCCAAAGCAGACATTGAAAAGACCAAAGACGTAAAGGATGACGCCAAGAAAGCTGAACTTCCTCCAACAAGCTCCAGCTTATCTGTATCTTTAGGTTTTGGTGATCAATTTCTTAAAATTTCTTCTGATACTTCTTTAATTGGTACTGTTAAGGATACTATAGATGCAGAGATCAGCTCATTACTAGATATTAAGATCCAATCTGAAGTTCCACATATCTAGTCTCCATCCGTACTTAAAGTAACGATATCTATGATTTCTGAGCCCTCAGTCCTCACACCAGTACAAGAATCTCCTTCAGTAACACCTGTAACAACTCTTGCTCCTCTATTTGTCTCTACCATACCACATGTACCACAACAAACAACAGCACCAATCCCTCACCACCAATCATAATCGATACTCCAACCATCACCACTACTGTACCTGAATCTGATGCACTTACTATTGTTCAGCTAAGAGTTTCAAAATTAGAATAGGATGTGTTTGAGCTGAAAAATACTGATCACTCTGCTGAACCTCTTGCTACTCTCAAGTCACAGGTTCCAATTGTTGTAGACGATTATCTTGGATCCAAACTAGGTGATGTTCTTCAAAAGGAACTAAAGAAACACTCGGCATATCTTATTCAAAAATACTCTATGAAGCCAATTCCTAAGTCAATCAAGATCCAGATTCCAACAATTAATCTTGAACAATAAGCTGAGAAGAATCCTTCAGAGATTCGCAAGATCAAGAGAGAACAAGCTAAGAAGCAAAAGATGCCGTAGTATACGATAAAGTCTATAGACAAGACAGCTCTCAAAGAGTATGATTAGAAAAGCGCTCTCTACCAGACCATGCATGCAAACAAGTCTTTCAATAGAAATCCTGCTAATCATAGATTGTACCATGCTCTCATGGAAGCTTTGATAGAGGATGAAAATGCCATGGATAAAGGAGTTGCTGACACGGTTAAAGACCACAATAGAAAGCATGATGATGATGATGATGAAGACCCTCCAACTGGACTAAACCAGGGTAAGAATATCAAAAGGAGAAGAACCAAAGAGTCAGAGTTATCAAAGAAACCATCCACCACCAAGGAAACCCCTAAAGGTAAAGCTCCATCTAAAGGCTCTAAAACTGGTAAGTCTTCTTCTATAAAGGAACCGGTTGAAGAACCTATTGCTGTGGTGGTAATAGATGATGCGGGTGAAGATGTGGTTCGTGATGATGATCAACCACAAGATACTTTTGAACCTAAGACAGCTAAAACTCCGAACCCAGATTGGTTCAAGCAACCTCCAAGGCCTCCTACTCTTGATCCAGAATGAAACAAGCATCGGGTTATACTTGATCAACCCGAACAGCCTTGGTTCAATCAAATGATTTATGCTATAAAGGATCCTCTTACATTTAACGATCTAATGGCCACTCCGATTGACTTCTCCAAGTATGTGTTGAATAGACTCAAGATTGATAATCTTACTCAAGATATCTTGTTAGGACCTGCCTTTGATTTGTTAAAAGGCACATGTACTAGCAGCATCAAACTTGAGTACAACTTCTAAGAGTGTTACAATGAATTGACAGACAAACTTGATCGGAATAATCCAGAAGGAGATCGTTACCCCTTTGACTTGTCCAAGCCTTTTCCCCTGCAAGGTCGACCATCTAATTGTTGCTGCTAATTACTTCTTCAACAATGATCTAGAGTATCTAAAATCTTCTGATCCGGAGAGAACGTACACTATGTATATCAAGAAGACAAAAGCAGCTCGGTGTGAGGTAAAGGTAATTGAAGACATGACCCCTACGCTTTGGAGTACAATCAAACATGCTTATGACAAAGATGCTGAAAAGGGGATCAAGCATTAGGGAGAAAGGCATAAGCTTTTGTACCGATCTCAGGTAAACAAATTTTCTAAGCATAATGTCTATTCCACTCAGAATATTCTTGGTGTGAAGAGTGTTAGTGTCAAGAAACTACATGGATATGGTCACTTGGAAGAGATTATGGTGAAAAGAGCTGATCGACAGCTATACAAGTTTAAAGAAGGTGACTTTATGGATCTACACTTGAACGACATTGAAGACATAATGCTTCTCCATCTCAACGAAAGTGACATTGTTGACTTTATTGTGGCTCTTCATATGTTCACAAGAAGTCTTATCATCAAACGTCGAGTCGAGTATTTCCAGCCTGGTGTAGAGAGTTACCAAAAAAGCTTAATATCACCGCACCTCAGCAGACCTTTCCTGAAATCGAATTCAAAGAACTCTACACTCCATCATATAAACCACCAGTGGTAATCTATGAAGACTTAACTAAACAGAAAAGAGTGATACAGGCTGATGAGCTGTACAAGTTCCTAAACGGGACACTTAAGAAAGTTCAAGATGAGATTCATCATAGAGTACTCGATTTTCGTTTGGGATATAATGACGAGATAGAAAGGACAAAGTGGATAGCCATTGACAGAAAGAGGCCACAACTCATGATCGAGTTGATTGAAAAGCAGACGCGTGAAAGGCGAATCATCAGATATCTGGAGAGATTAGTTGGTGTTCGGGAACTCGAGATAGACCACAAACTGATGACGCGTACCGTATGATCGTCAGGTCCAATCTCAAAATCTTATCTTGTGAATGATGTGAATATGTAGTATAGGCTTATAATAATAGGCAAGTATAAATAGTGTTTGTGTACGAATTTTCTAGAAATTTTCAATAAATTCAAATCTTTTCAAATTAACGTACTCAACACTATATATATATATATAATACCCTCATAAATTAAGGAGGAGCATTAAATGTTTCTAATACGGCTTGTTAATAATTGGAACATTTTTCCCTGAAAGCATTTATATTTGAATCAATTGATATTTAAAATATCAAAAGATTTAACATTTTTGATAAGGAGAGAAAATGTGATTAAAATATATGGCTAAAGATGTGATCTTAAGGACTCAAGTGTGAGCTTCACCCTTCATGTGCTAAACATTTTCGAATATCAATGCACTTGTTGAAGGAGAGCAATTTCTGAAAAGTAAAACCATTGAGGTACTAAATGTTTTAATTTATATTACAAAGTACCTTGATCGATGTTTTCAAATGGTTTTAAGGCTGAGAACAATACCAAAAGACCGACCATGTCTGTAATTAATTGAAGTTATAAGGTGGTTAAGATTAGGTATTTGTTCCCATGATCCAGCCAGAACTGGAGGGATCTACCCAGGGACATTCCATTAGATAAAATAGAAGTCCTTAGGTATGATATAAGAAGGAGTAAAGTGAGAAACGGGAATAATACGGACTAAGACAGAGCTAGCACTGGAATAAACCCAACAAGGTGTTAGTGATGAAGTCTTGGTGAGCATTGAAGGGGTTAAAGAGTGAAAAAGAAAAGTAAAGATAAAGGGTGAAAAGAAAGAAGCCCTCCTTTCACACTTAGGCAGAAACCGGGTCAATACATATGCTATCAGAAACACTAAGATGTTGTCTGGTATTGAAGATAGTCATCATGGACCTAATGATGCAACGCACAACCCTTCCCAGCACTCAAGGTCTCTCAAAAGACTCTTGTTTCATTTCTCACAGAGATTAAACATATTTTTATCGACTCTCTCACTCCGATTTAGTTGGTATTGAAAAGGTGGCAGTCTGCTCCAGCCTCTGATTACTAAAACCAAAGCCCACTATCGAGTCTAGAGCCATAAAAGAGATCATCTGTAAATCTCAATAGGACACTAATACATAATATTTGTTAAATCACACATTGTGAAAACAAATAATATCTTAAGAGTCTTACGTATTATCCTTGTGATATTGCTAGAACATCAGAGTGATACAAGTACTCACAATGACGATGGAAATCCTTCTAGAGCCAACATCAAACAAGCTCTACGGTAGGTGACTTGTGAGATCCTACACGGATCAAACTTGTGATACTGGATATCGATTCGGTCCAGCTTATGAATTGACGAATGAATTTTGAAAAAGTTAAAACTGTTGGTGTGTTATAAAAACCGTTTACATCTTAACACACAGACTAATTTTCATAAATCAATTTTCAATCTTATGTCAATAGGAAGCCTCACAAGGGTATCTGGACATAGGAAAGCTGAACACGAATTGACGACTTAACCAGGAACATAGTAACTTACCGATTCACTCTTACCATGTTGTTTGCTTTAAGACGTTCCGGTAATGAGAACGGCTAGCACAGCTGCGAAACCCTGTCAAGAAGATTCTTCGGAATTCTATCTGATCACAGGCAGTATTTATAATGAATAAAAGGGAACCGTGGTTACTGCAATCGTATTTGACGGAGTGACAAAGACATTTTCGTCTATATCTGTTGATTATCACTAAACCTAAACCTGCAGGTATTCCCAATGGTAGCAGCAGTTGGTCCTAGACGAGTCAAGATTCATAGCCACATGCTCATACCCCACCGACGTATGTAACGACATCATGAAAGCTCAAGTACATGTTTCAAAAGACTTCCACTACTCTGATACCGTACGTCTTCCTTGAAATGACAAAGTATTAAAGTTAAAGAGTTTCAAGAAAGATGACCTTTTCATGCTTTCAAGACAAAGAAAGGTATGAGCATGTCGGTCCAAAAGTCACAAGATCACAAGAAGGCAAAAATTACAAGATGATGAAAAGAGATTATGCTTGGTTGATGATCTCAAGAAGCTCAAGCTCACATACAAGTCAAGACAAAGATACAAGCTAAAGCCTAAAAGTCTAAAGTTTACTACATCAAGATTCACAAGATAAAGATCATGAAAACAAGACTACGAGCAAAGATTGAAGACATCCATAGAATGCTAAGCTTAAGTTTTTGTAAATTAGAGTGACCTCCCTTAGGGGGAGATTGTTAGAAATCGAGAAAAGTCTCGATCACTTCCAATATGTAACCGAGTCAACATAAGTCTCCCTTATGTGTGACCATCCTAGTATAGGTATAAATATCCCTCTCCACACCTTGGAAAGGGTTGGTTGTTCATTTAGTTATTTTCATATCAGTACAAGTTTCTTCTTTCTCTCACTAAGTGTTTCAACCCACTTTCTCTCTCTAGACTTTCTTGTGTTCATTTGTTAAGTGATTTGATACTTCAACACAGGGCGTGGAGACGGCATCCCAGACTTCAAGCGACGGCGTTAGGATTTTCAAAGTGACGGCGTCATGGATTTGACATCAGCGTCAGGACATAGCCGACTTAAAGTGGCTCTAGAAGATTATACGTGGCGACGGCGTCACGATTACAACACGACACCATCAGGATGATATCTCTATATATACAAAACTGATTTTAGGGTTTTTAGTGTGTAACTTTTGGGAGATGAACCCTACCTTTTATATTTGAGTTTGGCAGCTTTTTAGTCCGTCTTTAGGGCCTCAAAACCCTATTGTAACAGTCTTTAATCCATGTTTTAATCAAGTAAAGTTCATTTATCCCTTTAATCTTTCAATATGTCTATGTATTGTTTGATTGATTTGTCTTCTTTACCTTCTTATAACATGCTAGGCTAGATCCTTTAGTGTTTACTTATGATTGCATAAAACTTAGATTGTAGATCCTTTTAATGTTGCTTCTTGTGATAGATGTGCGCGTTAGGCTTTAGAAAACTAGCTATAAGATAATAAATTGGCATAGACGTCTAGGGAAATGCGAGTGTGTAGAAAGGATTCCATCGGTAACAGTCTTCATACTACCTTACCCCTAATATGGTTGATCCCTCTTAAGATATTTCAAATGCATTTAATATACTCTTAGGGGGGTTGTAATAGTCGTCATACTACCTTACTTGTGCATTGCCTTAACAGAATATTACGTAGACGGCGGGTTCGTGTAATTTGTTCATGACTTAGGAAATACTTACGCATATCATCACAAGTGTGACAAAGCAACATGATTGGGTGTACATGATTAAGTAAATACGTTCGTTTATCATATAGTTATCACCAAAGTAGTTTAGATTTAATTTATTATTAGTAGTTTAATTAGATAAAACAAACCAACCTCTTAAACCATGATTTTACCTACTTTCTATAAAATAAAAATACAAAAAGAATATTCTCTCCTCCAGTAGACCCGGTTAGAATCTGTTCGAGCCTTTCCTAACCTAATTTCCGCTAAGAACATAGCATTACCCTCCGATACTTGGCCTAAACTACACTGCAACGATTAGTACACTGCCGAGGAAGTTATAAAACGTCTTGAGTTCAAGTCTAACGACAACCGCAACAAGTAATAATACATATATACTATATATAAACTTAAAATTATATATCCAGATATAAATATATATACATAATATATATATATACATATATATATGATATATACAATATATAATATACAAGATATATATATATACATATATAAGAAATAACCAATATAGTTGAAATAAGTTTATACCTGTAAACCCTTGTATGGCTCAGCGTATTCCTAACCGTATAAATATTCATAGACATGAGCAATATCCCAACAGGCTTCCACGTACGAATGTCATTGTCAATAAGAATAGAACATACTAACATTGAACGATATCTAGCAACATCAATCCAATGCTCCTAGAAATTACCGGAGTATGGTTTCAATAACACCACCATCTATGGTCCCTGTTAGTCCTATCCTTTTGTTTCAGATACAATGTTAAATATGAATATGGATCAAAAGTCTTTCCATAGTTTAACGATTTTGTTTCTCGCGTCTATATTGATCTAGATTACTAAATGTAAAAAGAATCATCTTAACTACACTTTGGGTGTGGCCACACAAACATCTGATCAACCCAATAAGGGGCCTAGTAAGTATTTATCTCCCAAACATGTAGAGGAACAAATTCTGTTTGACTACAAGTGTCCGTCATGTATTTCAAAACATTTCTGAAAGTAGTCCCTATAACTACCTTTTGACAGTATAGCGGTAGACTAGAATCAAGAAATGCTATCCATACAAGCAAAACCTACTTGCATCTCAAGTCTGAGGATAGATATAACTTTCACCATGTGTGTAATGCACCAAATAACACTGATCCATAAAGTGATTAACACAGGTGGGGTATCCAATATTCAACCTCATTGAATATCATGTGAAGTATGCAGAATCATCTTTACATATTCTCCATAATACAACCAAACACTCACATTTGGCTTATCTTAACAATATTCTTATATTGTTAACTGACAATGGACACAGTTTAGAATAAAAAATTTATTCAAGGATTTAAACATGCAAATATAAAACACAGTAGTATAAATGAAAATGATCATACCACGTATGTCAATTCATTATCTAATACAACTGCTTACAGTTCCATTATCCAAATACCAAATAAGATCAATGCATGACGATCCTAGTTAAATGTCTTATCTACAACAATCACAATTAGTGATAAGGCATAGGTTCCATGAACAAATCAACTAGGTCATAATCTTGTGTGACTTTGAGAATACTTCTTTCAAAAAAATTCACGAATAGTAAAGTTCTTTGAATAATATGATGATTGTTATTTTGTAAGTGTGCACTCACTTATAAGTATTACTTATATAAGTCTAGTCACATTACTTTCCATAAGATGTATGACATATGCCAAACATCCTAATGGAGACAGTCATCTCAACAGTCTTCCAGACTGTAAAGCATTCTTATTCTTTTAGCGTATTTTTGCAACTATGCTTTTAAACTAAAAACATGTGTAACCAGCAACGTTGTCATTCATGATGAAAAACTTGCTTCGACTAAGATTGAGTATCATCTCAATTAAAACATGCACTAGTGTATACAACAACACTATGCTAAACTATCGTAAATTCTGAACACTTCTTTGATAATGTTTGGATATCACACAAACCTAAGGTTTGTTGATCATAATGATATTACTATGATTATAACAATTTATATCCATAGTATCTTCATTATTAATTCTAGGAATGAATTCCTAATTTAAACATTAATCAAAATGTTCCTTCTAATATCTTTCAATTAGATTCCAATGTTGTCAAATCATCTTACACTAATGCAAATGATACAACTGATCACATATACAATATGATGTCCATAATTAATCCTTTAGTGGGACTTAAGGTGTCTATTCATGTGTTCAATCTCACCAAGTGCGATAAATCATTCAAGTTTCACTCAATGATATTTCATATTGTATTTAGACGTAATTCACCACATATGTATTAAACATATTATTCCAAGGTTGCATGTTTCATTTCCTAAAATTCTAAACTTTATTTCAATCTAAGGGATAAAATCTTACTTAGATAAATAAATTGTTTCTAATATGTTCAACAACATAATTGATTTTAGAAAAGTAAAAACAAATTACTCCCACTAGCTTTGGGAAGTACTCATGAGCTATCTTATTTATTGTAACACCCCCAAAATGGATCGCAGCAGAATATAGGTCTGAGGGTGGTACTTCATAGATCAATAATACAAGATGTATATAAGAATGACCTAAAAGTCATTTAAAAACCGATACATTAGATTTAGCAAAGTATTTGTTACAAAA
>BQNB010085831.1:0-28113 GCA_026074375.1 Tanacetum coccineum
AAAATGATTTGATGCCCACCATCGAGGAAGGTAAGGTAATTGAAGAATTTAGAACTAGGAATGAAGATCTTGATACAAGAATTGATGATTACCCTAGTTATTGTAATGACGATAAGAAAATCCATACAGATTACGCTCACAACTTAAAGTTTTCGTGCATGATAGGATTTGAATTTACTCACGCTAACTTCTTCCCGTTATTGTATGTCAACATGATGTCAAGAAAATTTCACAATTCAATAATGAAAAATAAGATGGTGTACAAAGGGAATAATGTTGTAGGATCCTTAATGAATGTGCCTATCTTTGTTGGAACTTTTTCTGTGATGACAGATTTTGCAATTTTAGAAAATATGGATGCTTATCGTGATGAAGGAATGAGCGATGTTATTTTTGGCGAACCATTCTTAAGAGAAGTTAATATTAAAGCAATACGGTTCAAAGGAATGATTACCCTTTACAAAGGTGATGATGAAGTAACTTACCAAATAGTGCGATCACATCCGAGGTTTAAACACCACACTAATGAGCAATGCAATAAGATCCCACCATTACTAAAGGTGAACGAGAAGGATGTGATGAATGGAGTCTCGCATGCATACCAAAAGCTTAAGGGGTTCTACAAAGGAGTTTTGAATCTAGGACCCAATTACATTCGTAATGCGAAGACAGAAGAATGGCTCACATACTGGCACATCAGCGTACATGAGTTGGATTAAAAGGAAGTTGAAGAAAAGTCTAACTTAAAGACTTCACTGTAAACAAAAGTGCTTCCCGGGAGACAACCCATAATCTTATTTAATTTTTTTATCGAGTATGTCTTCCCATACTTCAATACGGCGTATCCGTTCCACCTAATACGGCGTATTGATTATCTGGACGTTATCAGTCTTTACTTTTTATGCACTTTAAAAACATTATTGTCAATTCTGCGAATACGCCATATTCAATTATTTGATATGCCATATCCACAGACTGACCAGTATTTAGTTTGTTTTAGTTTAGTTTAAATTAACCGTAGGCACCAACATAGGAATGCACCTGTTTTTCCTATATTTTTCGCAGGACCTCATGAAGGAAATATCGATGAATATTGGTGGAGAATTTATGAAACTGGAGATCCTGAAGTGTTGGAGTCTTGAAACCTCAAGACGGTTGTTCAACACAAAATCTTGCTCATAAACGCAACATGGAGAACCTACCGAGCAAAAATCAAGGGAGTTTCTCATTCTAATTCTTTTTAAATTCCCGTATTTAATGTTTTATATATACAACGAGGACGTTGTATAATTCAAGTGGGGGGATGGAATTAGAATGATCACTTGTCTAAATTTTCACAATAAAAAGCTTAAATTATGCTTAATTTTTTTTCAAGCATACTTTTGTGAAATTACTTTTTACATAACCCACACAATAACCCTTATTAGATATTGTGAGGATTTAACCTTTCCGTTTCCAAATGTTTACCCAAAATCCACAAAATATGAGTGTGCCGGTGATGTTGTAGACTTTAGAACTTGGCTTGGTATATCTATTCGAGACCACAATAATGAGTATTATAGATTTAATTGGAGTAACTTGTTTAAATTGGTAAATCTTAGGATTACAACCAAATCGCCTATACATGTTGTTTATTAACTAACTACACCGGTTAGTTAACCTCCCGTTAAACCCTCCCACTCTCATCTTTAAAGTGATGATCCACTAGAATAACCCGTAGAGCCAATCCTTTAGGAATTTACACCAACTATTTGTTTCGTTACACCATTACACCTTAACCTACCCTGTTAGATTAAAGTTCAATTTACAATTGCTAGTTGCTTAAAGTGTAAAGTTTGTATTTTCCGAGTCTTGTGTCAATTTCTATCTTTGGTACGGTTGAAAATTTGCACATTGCAAATGGGAATGTATATTAGTAGTCAAAGCTCATGTGATTTTACTACCGTTACAATTATTGGTGAAACCGAAGAACGAAGAAATTACCGAAGGAATTATCCAGAATTATTATGATGGTGAAGATGGTGAAACTACACTGAGATTTCTTATTCAAAAAAAAGAGAAAGAAAGTTTGAAGATAATCATTTCGCAAAAAGCATTACCGAAGGAATTATACAAAGGATTGATTATTTGTTGATACGTCTAAAAATCAATGATGTAGATTATTGTACAAAGTGGAAGATATCACCACTTGCCTTGTAAAGTATGTAAAGTTTTGGGATGATTGGGAAGTTGATCATTACGGAAATGCCAACTTAGGTTGTTATTTTTGATCTATAATCAAGACGTTGTAAATAGTTGTGTCTTTATCATGATAACGGTTGGGAAATAAGTGTCTAGCAACTTGTATCTTAAGTCTTAATCTATTTGTTTCTTAATTTTTATTTAACAACAATTTGCTTCCCTCTCACCTAATGATTAACCATGGGTTTTATGCGAATAAGGATGTGATCGAGCGTGCATGTCTATTCTGTCATTACGGCCATGTATGCTTGTCTCAGCTGCCTTGTTGGTTTATTACTATTGGTGAAAGTTAGAAGGTTCCTACCCTATATGATTCTTCATCCTAACCGTTGGTTAAATTCGAATGGGGATGTGATCGAACACACATGTCTATCCTGGCATTCTGGGTATGTATGTGTGCTTCAGCTGCCTTGTTGGAGTGGTACTTTTGGTGAAAGATTGTAGAATGATCAACCGTAAGCCTTTCCTTTTATGTTTATTCAATTTATACTTGTAACGCCTCCTTTTATATGCGACCTATCATTCAACTTGATTAGCAAACTGGCCAAGCTGCTAGAGTTCGGGATAACTCTCTATATAGTTATTTATACATCTAGAATAATAGTTACACAAGTATTGTCCTTCTAAGTCCGTGTCTAGGATACGCTTTGGGCTTAACTAGTTAATTGGATATTGTTGATGGTTTATTGATCGTGTTGACTAGCAGGTAACCTAGATAATTCAACAAATAATGTTCTGATTCCATTGGATAGTTGGATAAGTGGACTACTAGTTTATAGATTGCCATTAAGTGGTAAGTGGGTAAAGTCTCTATGAGCTAGGGTTTAACAAGATCACCATTGCTTTAATCCCTAAGATAGATTATAATAAGCAAATGAGGATACTTTATGCGGATGCTTTAATTATGACAGAATTAATGTGTCTAGGTCTTAGGATGATGTAACTCCTAAGTCTTAAGGATGATATGCCACCTCGTGAGAAGAAATTATTTCACTTAATAAACAGACCAACGTCCTAATCGGATTAATAATGGTTAATACAGTTTTCTTATATAAGGTTTGACCGCTCTTTTATCTTTTGTCTATTAGCTTGCGTGGGTAACAGTGTCTTGAATTGATTGTAGTCACCAACCAAACTGTGCCAGTCTCTCAGGCTGAAAACCCTCCTTTTCCCATTAGAATTAGGATTTAGACTGACATAGGTTTAACATAGGATTAGAATAGAATTAACATAGATTAGATAACCAAGATATTAATTAAATTGATAGATTTAACCTCGCTCTCAGTGATCAACACCCTACTTACCACGAAACTACTACCGATCAGGTACACTGCCCATTAAAGTGTTGTGTTTGGTTGAGTCGACAAAATATAAATTTAAAACTTGAAACAATAAAATATACACCACACAATGACACATCAAAAGGGTTGAACACTATGAACCGCAAGTTGCTTGATTCGCATGGACCAATTCCTGGAATGACTCCAACTCAAGCTCTGATGGCAATACAAACTATGGCTGACCACTCTCAAAGTGGCACAATGGGACATCAAGCAGGAACATTAGCAGCAATAGTAATACTAATGAACTTCCTGTCATTGTAAGTAAACTGGATAACTTGGGACGGGATATGAAGAAGCCGCAAAAAAATGTTTATGCGATCCAAGTTGGATGTCAAATCTTCGAAGGACCTCACTTGGACAAAGAATGCCCTCTCAACGAGAAAGTCAAACAGCTGGAAGAGGTCAAGTATGGAGAATTCAGGCGCTCCGCTCCTTTCAACGAAAGTAATGGAGCCAAGTTTCTTGTAGGTCCACCGGGATACTACACTCGTACTGATAATCGAACACCTTATAGGGAGAAGAGACCAAGCTTAAAAGAGCTTATGAATAAGCATCAGGAAGAATCAACATAAAGAAGCGCCGAAATGAAAGAATGGTTTAAGAAACTCCAAGAAAATGCAAAAATTAACACTAGGAATCAAAGCGCCTCTCTTAAAAGCTAGAAAATCAAATTGAGCAATTAACCAAAGAACTCCAATCTTAACAAACCAATGTAACTCCTAGCTTATCTACCAGATAATGCAAAATGGTTAATAATGATCATGTGATGCAACATAGACCCATCTCTTCTAGAAAGCTTAACGATAAGGAGGGATGGATGACCATGGACATACAATGCTAATTGCCACCTAAGGAGCTAAATCCAGGGAATTTCACACTTCCTTGCACTATTGGTAATTTTAACTTTTATGGTATGCCTGATTTAGGTGCTAGTGTAAATGTTATGACTAGGAACACATTTGAGTACTTAAGACTAACGAATTTAAGGAACACCAATATGCTTGTTGAAATGGCAGATATGATGAATAAGGCACCCTTAGGTATTATCAAAAACATCATAGTTAGAATTAATAAATTCATATTTCCTCCAGATTTCGTAATTATCGATAAAACTCCTAATGAGACAATAATTCTAGGCAGGCCTTTCTTAGCAACCATTCAAGCGGAAATCAATGTTTTTTATAAAAAAATTATTTAGGAGTCGATAACGCTAGGGTTAGTTATGATATGGAGAAAAAAGATCATAATTTCACAACTCCTATCAAGGAGATTTTTATGATAAAATCTGACCTAAAGAATAGACCTCAATCTCCCGAATGTAGTGATAATCAATCACGAAACCTACCTAATAGGTCGCCTAATGATAGTTTACACAATCAAGGCAATAAGAATAAGAAAATTAAGCTAGATCAACATACCCCTAGGGCACATTTTTGTAAACCTATTAAATAGACTGTCGATGAAAAGACTAATATGTGGCAACTGTGACCCTGACCAAAAAAAAAAATTGCAGGTGCGTTGGGGGAGATGAAATTATGGGTTATCTAGGGTCAGGAATGTAAGTTTTGGTATGCAACTATGATAATGAAAGACAAAGAACATAACGGAATGGGGATTATCTTACTGACTACATTTTGGCAAAATACGAGAAGTATCAAAACAATAGTTTAGTTTGGGGTGATAAATATGCCGAATGGTGCAATGTTAGCCCCACACCAAGAACTTTATCATAAGAATCCAACAACCGTAGACAAAAAAGATTATACCTTTAGGGAATGGACATTAATTAAGGTTGGGCATACTGACATAAGTGAACCTGTGAAAAAAGCATTACTCAAGTTATGGCTAATTGACTGTTTTCAAGACGAATCAGGAATTGTCAAGAACCCACTTTCTAGGAGTTTTTATGATTATAAATGGGTGTTTGATTTAGAAATTGATCAATTAGCTGATGAATATGTACTTGAGATAGGAAAAAAGGGACATATGCTTGATAAGATATGGGAATACTGTAAAGATGTCCATAGAGATAGTACATATTAGTGGCATGACCATATATTTGAGGATGAGGAACATGATGAAATGGGAATAGAAATTGAAAAGTATGATCCACCTGAAGTTCAGGTTGAAACCTTCGAAATAAAGAAATATTCATTTAAAGGTGGACAAAAGTTTGTTTGTGTGACCAAAGAAAAGGATGATACTTTACCTCTCGGAAGAAAAAACGGATCAAGATTTAAAGAAATGATCCGAAAGGAGTTTGATATAAACACCCAAGACAAAACATAAAGTGGGGATGAGTCTAACTTAAAAACTCATTAATAAACAAAAGTGCTTGTCGGGAGACAAATCGTCTTTTATCTATAAATTTCATTTATTAGTTGGTTTGCATGTTTTACTTTGTTCTGCAAGTTCCAGCAGCTAGGAAGCAACTTTCGAGACCGACTCGACCCGTAATTGTGTGGTAGCTTTACTGATTTAGTAGCAGTTACGGCGTAACATACATAGTTATGCCGTAACCTAATCAATTACGACGTAACCCTTCTTATGGTTACACCGTAAACCTATAAACTAAAAATTTTAAAATACCACATGATTACGGCGTAACCACTAGAGTTACGCCATAACCTCTTTTTGAAAAACCTTAAAATTAAGTTTTAAACATTGCTAAACCTTGTATATCTAAATGAACTTTGTGGGTATGTTATCTGGAAACCCTCACGAGACTTCACTCGTTCACTTGGGCCACCAAGTGGTTTAAAAGGCTTGTTGCATATGCTAAATGCAATCGTGATTCCTACAAAAGTGAGTTAGGTTTGTATTTCTTGTATATTTCTCTTTGAGCGGTTTTATGCTATTTGTTTGTTTTAGTGATCACAAGGGAAAATGAGCTTTGCTCACGATGGAGATTTTTTGGATTTCTCCGCCGGCTTATTACATTTTATATGTTCAGAAGCAATGCTCAAGAGAGTTTCTTGTTCTAATTCTACTCTTCTTGTTTATTTTATTTTCTTAATGTAAAATAGGGACATTGTACAAAACAAGTGGGGGGATGGGAGTAGAATTATCACTTGACCTATTCTTGCCTTTGATTTTCTAGTTTTCTTTGAAAAATTGTGCCAATTTTAAAAAAAATTGACATATTTTTCTTACAAAACTAGAATTAATCTTTCCGAATGAACATTACCCTTTATTATTACTTGGTGAGGTTTAAGCCTAACGTTCCGTTTTCATCTCATTATACAAAAATCCACCAAAAATATTAAGTGCGTCGGTAGTATTGTAGACTTTAGAACTTGGCATGTACATCATTTTAAGACCTAATTGATTAGCAGGAATAGATGGTTCGAGAAGACAACATTTAGGAATTCACCCAAATAAGCCTATATGTGTGTGTTTATCGACTTGTTACACTGACTTGTCGACCTCCAGTGTTAAAAACCCTTTTTGTTGCACTCATTAGTGCAAGATACCCTTAGATCACCCTTGTTTAGCCAATCTATGTTTTCACCCATTGTTATATGTTTTGTTATACCATTTTGCCTTAGCCAACCCTGTAGTTAATATTTATCCTTATGTTGAAATTTCTGGCTACCTAAGTTCATGGTTCAGGAAAATGGTTTGAAGATTGGCACTTTTGTTGAGGACATATTATTTTGATCATAGAAGACCCCCCGGTATTGTCACTTTCGATACTGTTTATCTCAAGTAGGGGGATATGTTATTTATGTCCAGGAGTATAATAAAAATAAAAAAATAAAAAGGTGGTGCAACTATAAGCCACCTAATGTGATAAATCCTGAGGTTGGTTACGTGTTATAAAACCAACTAAGTATAAAGGTGGTGCGACTATAAGCCACCTAGTGATTTTGAGGATGGCACAACTATAAGCCATCTGGTGTTATGAAGAATGGGTTAGAACGCTCCGTAAGATCTCATTATTATCTAACCCACTATGAAGATATGATCAATTTTTTGCACTTGAAGAACTAGACTATGGATGGACAGTAGCCACACCTTAGATTATATATGACTATTTGTTTTGTGTTAACACCCATTAAACGTGTATCCCATGTCTATCCTAACCCTTATATCACCTAATAAACCTATGTTATGTCACCCATGTTGCCTTTAAGAATTATTTAGACCCTAACTCTAACTGGTGCAGATTTGTGTACTCTCCAAGCTTATGATAGTATATATGTTATAACTATGTGGATGAGTGATCACCTTAAAAATGAACACTTAGACTAGTTAAGAGTTGAGTGATTTTTGATCCTCTTTTTGTGAGGTGTTCGGCTTTGATGTTTCTAGCATAATTCTTTTGTTCTTTGAGTTAAATCAGAGAAATCTTTTTATAAACAATTCTAACATGTCTACTTGAGGGCAAGCAGAAGTGAAGTGGGGGGATATTTGATAACATCAAATATTTAATACTTTTTAGTGTCAATTTTCCCCTAAAAATACTTGCAATTGTTTTATAAATACTTGAATTCGATACTTTTACGGTTATTTCGTTATTTTTAGGTAAAATATTAGTATGTGACAAGAAATACAGGAAAAGGACGTAAAAATGAAGAAAACACAGATTCTTACGAGACTTTATGGTGTAACCCCTACGATAGTGTTACGCCGTAACCTATTCAAGGCAAGACACGTCACTCAGCATGATTACGGCGTAACCACACGCAAGGTTTACGCCGTAACATTATTATTATGGAAGGATAAGACATCTGAGTCATCATTATGGCATAACGTGGACACTTGATTACGCCGTAACATCCTTTAAGCCTACAAGATGGAAAGTGCACGTCAGCAGTTTACGGCGTAAACCCCTAAAAGGTTACGTTGATGTGTGGTTGTCGTAAGGACTTCTACATGAAGTTTTATAACTCCCTAGGCAGTGTACCTACTCGTTGTAGTGTAGTATAGGCAAGACTCGGGGGTTGTTATCGTTCTCTAGGGGAATAGGTTGGGAAGGCTCGAACAAAGCTTAACCGAGATCAACGGGATTGAAAGGAGATTATTTTTGTATTTTTATATTTTATAGAAAGTAGGTAAATCAATGGTTTTAGAGGTTGATTGATTAACTAATTAATTAAACTAATTACAGTCTAAACTATTGTTGATAAATTTATGATAAAATGATGTATTTGCTTAATCATGCATTACTCATTAGATTGCTTCTCCTAATCCTGTTGCCTTGTCACACTCGTGATGATCTGTGTAAGTATTTCCTAAGTCATGAACAAATTACATGAACCCTCCGTCTATTTAATATTCCGTTAAGGCAACGCACAAGTAAGTTAGTATAAAGACTATTACAAGGCCCCTAAGAGTATATTAAATGCCAGTGAAATATTTTAAGAGGGATCAACCATATTAGGGGTAAGGTAGTATGAAGACTGTTACCGATCACACTCGCGTTTCCCTAGACGTCTATGTCAATTTAATATCTTATGGCTAGTTTTCTAAAGCCTAACGGGCACATTCATCACAAGAAGCAACAGTAAAAGGATCTACAATCCAACTTTCATGCAATCATAAGTAAATACAAAGGAGGGTTTAGCCTAACATGTTATAAAGGAAGCAAGAACATAAATCAATCAAACAACACATAGACATAATGAATGATTAAAGATAGATAATCTTACTTGATTGAAACATGGATCAAGGTCAGTTACAATAGGGTTTTGAGGCCCTAAAGTCGGCCTAAAAGCTGACAAAATACTTAGGGTTCGGCTCCCAAAAGTTATACAAAGTTACACACCTAAAACCCTAAATTCAGCTTAATATATATAGGGAAATCGTCGCGATGGGGTCCAGTTGTGGTCGCGACGCCATCACGGGATAGAATATTCTAGGTCTGATATGAGTCGGTTACGTCCTGACGCCGTTGTCAATTTCCTGACGTCGTCACTAGATAGATCGCTACGACGTCACTTTATGCCTGCGACGCCGTCTCCACGCTTTGTATGCACAATTCTTCAAGAGATTTGGTGTAGGTCCGTAGTCTTGTCCGTTTCTTCTCCAAATGAGTCCAAGTCATGTGTATTTCCTCCAAATGCCATCCAAGTGCTAAAAACCCGAACAAATGATTAAGCACATAATCTGGGCATATCTGCATGATTTAAGGGGTTAAATGACCCTGAAATAGTGTATAAAATGACACCTCATCAAATACCCCTACACTTAGGATTTTCTTGTCCTCAAGTAAATGGGCTTTTTTGTCACACCTTGCCAAGGCGGAAATGCGAGGCGTACCATGATATGCATCATCACAACACATTGATGTCAACAATAGAGAATAACTTGAATGCAGCTAAATAAAATCCAAAGTGTTATGACAACACCTAACACAAGAGGGGTCTTGTATTGAGGTTATTCGCACACACAATACATAGATATAGAATTAAATCCAAACATAACAACATGATTATTCAAAACTTTCAAAGTACGAAAATATGAAATGAAGTCTCTAGAAAAGAAGGCTCCACAATGCACATTCCTAGAGTCTTACTAGCCACGCAAATTAACACCCTTATCCTCACTATGCTCACCTGAAAATAATACTTTAAACGTCGACATAATGTTGGTGAGATTCATAGGTTTAACATGAATTACTTACTCTTGTTGCGAATCAGAATAATTAGGACATACAAGAATATTATACACAAATGCAAGCAATTAAAATCATCACATAATTAATTACACATTCGGGCTTAGATTAGCACTAGCACTATAAGCAACCAAGCTCACTCAAAATGTATCACACGAACATGAGGTAGGCGTACCCCTCTGATCCATCTCGGGTAGGCGTACCCCTCCGATCCATCATGGGTAGGTGTATCCCTCTGATCCATCATGGGTTGGCGTACCCCTCCGATCTAACAATACATACACATAAGCCATACAATATCAAGTAATGTCCAAAAACCAATTTAAAACCAATATTCGTAGCATTTAAAACATTTCAAACAACTTAGTATCATTTTCACCCAAAGAAAACATGGAAAAAGGGGCTATGAATACTCATCTTGAACTTCTCAAATGCGTACAAAATTTCCAACCAAAGTCTACACAAACAAAATCTACAGGTTACACATGATTAAGGCTTCACGGTCATAAACATGTAACCTTTCAATTGATGGATACTAATGTCTATATTATGTTTATAAACACCCTACCATACTTCCTATACTTTATTTATACTCTAAATACCTTAAATCCTTTATTCAAGTTTTTTGATTATAGCAGAATTTTATAGTCACTTCATGATCACTAATAAAATACTAAACGGCCTAATTAGACTTCCATACTGCATTTTCTACATCTTCAATGAGTTGTGTAACTACTGTGATTAAAAAATAACGAGTCTAACTATTCTTAAAAAATCAACATCACAAAGTGTTCAGAAATTGATCTGATTGGACCACTCAAACGTTTGACTTGACCATACCCATTTAGACACTTAAGAAAAATCTACAAAAATTCCAAAAATTCACAGACATCATAAACTTACTACTGTAGCAATCCCATCAATTAAAAAGATATTTTGATATGGTTTTAGACCTCACAAACACAACCCATAATCTGCCCTCAAAACTCAGTTTTGACAACGAATCTTGTAAAATTATTTTTACTGACTTTCACTCACTTTTAATTCATGAAACCACCTGGGTTGGAAAGTAGACTCTCTGTAGTTAATTTTAGGCTCAAGAAAATTAATAAAAGCTATTCGTATAACCGAGTTATGACTCTCGCAAGGTGACCTAAAATTATGTCCAGATTTCTATTCTGAATTTTCAATAATTAAACCTAATCAAACACACCCAAACCCTAATTATTATACCCTAATCAATATTAAATGATTCTATCATCATAATTACAGAATTTTTATGAACCCCAATCTATCAATTTACAAGTTACATAATTAAAACAAAGATTATAACCTATGTATGATTAAGAATATAAAAATTGAATTGATTTAAAATTTAACAAGAGATCAAACCTTGAATTCTTAGAAGCTTAAAATTTTCTCCAATGGGGCTAGGGTTTTGGAATGGTTCGACACAGATAAAAAAAGAAAGGGAAATACAGATTTTTTTTTATAAAATACTGATTTGTTTCCTATTTGGACTTGGGCTCTTCCCCTTTTTTTCTTTTGTTAAGCCGATCCAACAAACACCCCCTTAACAAAAATTTTGCAAAAAAATTTAGTCCCCCCCTTTAATATATATATATATATATATATTATATTCTATATATTATATATACATATACTATTTATACATTAGTTATATATATATATACATATATATATATATATATATATATATATATATATTAACTACACTACTTAAATTAGGACATATCTATTACTACTAAATTTTTCCCATTCATATTTATTTGTAATAATATAAATAAATTTAGAATCCTCAATATACTAAATAATCTAATCCCGAGATCAACGATTCATACTCGATACGATAATTTCTCAAACGCTAAAATACTCAAATGCACTAACATTCCAAGATCATTATCAAATACGGAATGGAATGACTAAATCATCCATTTCTATACTAATGAGCACTTAAAGCATGACATAAACATTATTCCTTACCATCAAAGATGTCTTTTTAAAGGGTTTTGGGGGTGTAGGTGTAAGATAACATTAACAAAAATGGAAATTGATGGGATACATTTGGGGAGTGACTTTTTGGGTGAAAGGGTTAGCTAATTATTTATAAGAATACATGTTGGTTTGGTTGCTAAGCCAAGAACTCGGACAAGATATACAAACTCTACACAACTCTACATCAATCTCTTTATTTTTATTTTCTTGACTCTAATATAAACATAGACATAAGCAAATGGCAGCCTATACATTTTTTTCACTCTTTTTTTATATATACATTTTTTGTACACTTTTTGCCCTGCCATTGCTTAAACATATAATACATCATGGTGGTTTATAGATGCACCCCTACACTTGAACTTTAATATACTCGATATTTACAATCTAACTAATGACCTAAATTAAGGCGGATCAACATAACATGGAGCTTATTGAGCTTTATTGGGGGTAATATGTTACTTCTTCCCCAATTCCTCATAAGATGAATACTAACATGATTCCTAATCGTCCTAAAACAGTATTTATAAGGATAAGGACTTAGCAACCGTGTACTTAATAATTAACTTGGGTTAAAACAATAATGTACTAAAGATGAGTACATACAAGGTAGGCTAAGGCGATTTGGGTGTACCAATTGGTTCAAGGTGATAATGCTCTTCATTAATAGTCTGGTTTAACTAAAAAATTACGAGAACCGTGGAAAAGGACAGGCTCGGAGGGTTATACTAGGGGTGTCCTACACTAAAAATGAGTGCATGACAAGGCTGTGGGATAGTTATATGATCGGTGTGACCATCATAACAGTTACAGGTTTAAAACATGGGTTAATCCTAGTGCCTCTTTTCTAGAAAATCCTAATACTTACTATGCGGTTTCGGGATGCATCACAAAAACAAGTTCTAGAATTTAATATACTATCGGTACACTCATATAATTTAATACTGATACCAATGCTCCAGAAAAGGTAACAAAGACCATACGTACATGTTTGTCCCTTGGAATCCGATATAAGGTTTATCAAGTTAAACTAATCTGATTCTATGGCAACAAAGTGAGTTTTAAACAAATATATATGAAGAATATAAAGAACAAGTTTAAAACACACAGAAGTACTTTTCAACGTATAGGACTTTATTAGAATCAAATAAAGAATCTATGACACACCTTGGTTGTGGAATAGCAAGGTGGTTGAATGACAATTGGGGGTTTTATCTCTTTTAAACTTAATCTCTAACTAAAGTTAAGATAGTAAGAAAACAAACTACTTATGACTAAGCTGCAGCTTCAGCTTCATTAGTATCGTTCAATTTGTTTGAGAGATAAATAAACTCTTTAATGTGTATCACATTGATTGGAAGAGATAACATTTACTCTGGGAATCCCTTTCCTTTTATAGGAAAAAGGATTAGGGTTTACAAGTTTAACCTAGACTACGTGGCAAGCATTAAATGGGTGGTTGAACTACCATTTAATGCACGTCTGCTTTCTAGTACTAGGTATTGTCCTTTGAGGAAAGTTATTATACTTCTATACCAACTTTTAGAAGTTACTTTCCCAAGGAGATTGCTTTATTCCTTTTGACATAAAGCAATCTTTTTCCCGACTTGTAAACCTTCTAGAAGTGAAACAACACGTTTCAACTTCTTTAAAGGAGGTAGACAACGTTCAACTTGGAATTATCAACCAAGCTAAACTTAAGCTCTTACCAAAAGCCTTATTCAGTTTTTGTACCGTTGCATAAACTGAAGTGAAAATACTTCCCAATCTTTTAAAGACCTGAAGAGCTGACGCTGAAGAAACTTCAGCGACTCAAGCTGAAAGACTATAGCTTGAGTAATACTTAGGGGATTTTATGTTTAAATCTACTGAAAGACTGAAGGGCTCAGGAATTGAACCCAACAATCTCCCCCTATTTGAATATATAAATAGCCTAAGTTAAAATCAATTATACGTGAGCAAAACAACTTCTTCTTACATAATTGATATAAATTGAACAACATAAACTGATAACTATTTATTCTAACTTTCATTACATTGCATTTACAAAGGATAAAGTTATTACAAATGATTAAATTCTATTGCCTTAGCTGCTCAATAACTCTCATCTGCTTGAGTGGGTTTAAGTTTCTCTTATCAATTTTAGCAAGCAAAAGAGAACTGAAGGTCCTGGCATGATCATCAAGCCCAGGACCTTGGTGAAGTCTGAAGAAGATTTCTTGTACAGTATATAACATGATGTTTGAGAAATCTCTAAAGTCTTCAATGGTAACAAAATCCTGTCTGTGATATGAGTTAAACAAAATCATACCTAGGACAAGGTCATTAAGCACAGTACCTGCTGGATAATCTTTATATTGAACTAATGACTTGAGCCTTTTGTTAGCTCTAAAGAATGAATGTCATCAACATGCTTTCTTTTCTTATTTTCCAGATCATTCAGTCTATCCAAAGGATCCTGTTCACTTAGAGGTCTATCCAAGTCGATTCCCAATTCAGCTTCAATTGTACAGAGATAGTCTATTCTTTCCTGTATTTGTTTATAGATAGATGTCCATCATTTATCTTTCTTTTTAGGGTAGGCTTTAGCAACTTATCTCCATTCACTAAGATGTAAGTCACTGGCTTTGAATTCAGGAATGATTTCACTTGTATCATCTTCTTTAGGTACCTTCAAAGTAATTGGACCCTTTCTGGTCAAGATGTCACAGTTGGTGATTCTTAATTTTGCTCTTCTATTCACCATTTTGTCATAGTATATGTCATACTATAACTTATCATTGTAGTACTTGTTCACCACTTCTGGACCAAGAAGATCAATCAGTTCTTCTTTCCTTATTTCTCTTTCACGTTCGGCAGCTTCAACTTTGGCTTCTTCCTCTATCTTCTTTTGTGCACTGATATGTTCTCCAGTTAAATGGACATGTTCTCCACTTTTAGTGACAAAGTATAACTTTTTCAATTCCTTTTTCTTAGAGGATTCAACCATGGAACCAGGCACATGTGTTGTTTCATCATCAGAATCACTTTCTGTACTCACATATTCAGCATCCTTTGAGGACATAGCCTTTTTGCCCTTGTATTTCTTGATATGCTCCCCCTCAGGTTAAGAGGAGCCTTTTTGTGGATATTAAGGAAGAGATTGCATTTGAGTTGTTGTGGCTGTGATGATAGGAGTAATGATGGTTATAGCAGGTGGTATTATTGGTTTTGGTTGTTGGTTTTTAGGTTTTATTTTTCAACATTCTTTTCAGCTCTTTTTTGAAAAAGCTGGGAGATGGTTGCTTGGTTTGTGCTCTTCTCCCCCTCAGCAGGCATAGTGTCAGCTTGGCCTACTGAAGGTACACTTTGATCTCTAGCTTTTGATGAGGCATAATCTAAAACCTGAGCAAACTTGTTCAAAGCTTGTGTGACATTTAGCAAGAGGCTTGGAAGAGCATCTAAGGTTTTTAGCTTAGCTTGAACTGATGCAACCTGTGCTGGTAGTAAAAGAAATTATGCTGGAAGTTCCCACTGAAGAGTCTGTAGTTCGGCGACTTGAGATGTAAGACTGGTGACATTTTTTTTAAAGTCATCCAGCTTGGTGGGAATTTCTTTCAAATCTCCTGGTAGCTCAATCTCTTATTCATGAACTTGTTTCTTTAACCCGTTTACTTCTCCAGTTAGTTCATTAAGCTTAAAGGGAAGGTCCTTCAGCTCAGTTGGTAGTGAGCTGCTAAAGTCATGAGTAGATAGAATATTTGAGAATTCAATTTTTAAGGACTTTACCAGCAGCTCATTGAGCTGTTCCACATTAGGAAAGAAGGGTTGAGCTTTAAGGAGAGCAGCTTTAGCTTTGTTCTTCTCAAGTTCCAGTTTATGCTTTTGAGACTAGAGAATGAGGACTTAGTTGATAAGCTCTTGAATTTAGGAGGACCTGGGAGATGAGGACTTAGGAACTAAGGTGTCTTCAGTTTTAGCATTTGGAGTATGATGAACTTCATCTTTTTGTGTCTCCTCATCTTCATCACTATCATCAACAACAATGAAAAGATCATCTTCAGGAGAGTCTAAGTCTTTGAAGCTAGGTTACACATGTGATACTAGCTTTACTAGATCTTATAACTTGATTGTGTTGAAGGCTTCTTTTTCTTTAACCTATCTAGCAATGGAGCTGTCCCTTTTTCCTGTTATGGGTTGAGTGAGGGCAGTTTCTAACCCTTCACTAACAGATTTGGTTTTGTCTGCAAGAACATGTAGGTCAATACTTGCAAATAAGTGATCATATGAAGTGTTTTTGGTTCCTTCATTCATACTATGTTGTTGAGGTACAAAATCACTAGGAGCAGATAATCTAGGATCAGCTTCAGTTATAGAATCTGCTGAAGCATCACATCCTGATGCAAACTTAGAGTGAACAATGAAAGATACTGAATAAATAGGCTTATTTAAATTAGATGCTGACATACCACTATTGAGCTGAGGGTTGGCTCTTGCTTCACTGGTGACCCCTAAAGATGTTGGGCCACCAGTTGCTTGCTGGTCCTTTTTATGCATTCCAGTATCCACAAGAGTAGAAACTTGAGACTGGCTTAGGTTTGAGTCCATGGCCGAGCTGGTCTCTTTTCTTTTCTTAGAATGGCCAGTTTTGGAACTGGTGGGTGCTTTACAAGACCCACCTTTGGTTGCCTCTCTGCTAGACATAGAGGGTGGTTTTGAAGAAGTTGAAAGCTTCTTGTATCCAGATTTAGCTCCAGGCTTTGTGCCTTGGGAAACACTCTCAGCTTTGGAAGAGGTTTTAGGAGCTTTAAAGACCACTGGCATATCAGCATCACAGATAGCCAGCATGTGGTCTGTAAAGGTATGTGCTTCAGGTTGGTTAGGCTTCAGTGCCTAATTGTTGACATTGAAGACTTGAGCGGGGTAGAGTGTAAGTTCACCATCTCTATAGCCTTCCTTCATCTTGTGCATCGTCAATAGAGATAGAAATCTTGTGTATGGCACTACATTTTCCTTATGTTTCTTGTTTATTTTGAAAATGATGTCTTCCCAAAAGATACTGGCATAGTCAATGTTAATTCATTTGCTAGACTATAAAGTGTGATGGCATCTTTGTTGGTAATCTAATCAAAACCTCTAGTTTTACCTCCTAAACACTAGATAATATGTGCCATTAGTAACCTCCACCTAGGAGGAAGAAAACTCTTTTTGAGAGTCCATTTGGCAGGAACAGTTTCCCCATACCCAATTATTTTAAACCATGACCTCACAATGTCAATAGATAGTGGTGCAACATACTCGCTAGAGTGAGGTAGGTAATGTGCACTAATGACATTCCTAAAGGTTTTTACCCTTACTTCGCCATAGATACCGCCAGTGGGGGTTGAAAAGAAAACCTTAGAGTTGTTAAGAGCTTTAGTTGAGTACCAAAACTCAGCTAGGTATTCCTTATACATGTTTAGAGATTTGGTAAATGGTTTTCTAAGGCACTATTTGGAAATGAAATCAGAAACACATTTGAATTGATCCTTGTTATTGTGTTCTGGGTATAGAAGAGCAACCTCATTATTTGGGTTAAGGATGATATTTTCAAGATTGAAGCCAACTTGTTTAGCAGCAACAAAGGGTTGTTCTTGTTGTGAAGGATTTTAATCTTGGTTTGCTAATTTATGTGATTAGGGTTTTGATGATTTGATTTGTTTTGGATTATGAGTGTGTGTGTTTTTGGTGAGTTTGATCTGTATTTGTGAGAAATAAGTTCTGATAGGTTTGGTGGATTAAATGATTTGAGAATCGTTTCACTTTTATCTTTGGCATTTTAATAATTGCCATTTGGAAGTTATGAGTTGGTGAAAATATATCTAGGGTTTATGAATTTATGGGAATGTTTAGGGTTTATTTTCAACATGTGAGCTAAACTTTATATTAAATGAAAGTCAGTAAAGCATGCATCTGACACCTAGAATAGTAAATAGCCATCTATTTACTAAAAAGTAGGTGAGAGAAAGATGGTGAAGTCATTCTACCGACTGGATATCCCTTTTTAATATATTAAAAACAAATAACTTCTTTGAAAGAGATTATTTATATGAAAATAATATTAATTTAGAAAATCACTTTTGATTTTATTTAGACCTTGTGATTGATGTTTAAGGAGCTGAACTAGGTTCAGGTTTGGTGTTATGTTATGTTGAACTGATTATTGTAATCATCATTATCATCAATCTTCTAGCGAATCATAGGTGCTTATGAAAATCCATGAATGAGACATATGTGATTGCTCAGTTACTTCACTCGAGAGACAACTAAAGACTTAGATAAAATCATTTTACAAACTGAACTAAAGAAAATGAATCAGTTTTGTTCAGTTCTTGACTTGACCAATATTTGTGCTCCAGCGAAGGCGACAAAATCACACATGCTCACGCAAATCCATGAATGAGACATATATGATTGCTCAGTTACTTAACTTAAACAAGCTAAAGATTGTATGCAAAAACTGAACTGACACTTAACATATGAAAATTTGTTTAGTTTTAGATAAAAAGTGTTGAACCTTCCGTTTTCATCAATCAGTACTGAAGCTTCAGGTTTTAAATCAATGTTCAGCATACCTAGTTCAACAATCAATCTTTTAAAAGCTGGCTCATCCAGAGGCTTGGTGAAGATATCAGCAAGTTGATATTGAGTGGGAATGAAATGGAATTTAATGTCCCGTTTAAGAGTATGATTCTTGATTTGACGTCAATAAGCTTTGTTTTCTTTTTGAGTGCAGAATTAGATTGTTATGGGTAACTTTTCATATATGATATCATAGTCAGTGAGTTGACTCTTTATCCATAGTATGATGGCACAACATCCATCAGCAGCTATATCTTCAGCTTTAGCTGAGAACATAGCTACAGATTGCTGCTTATTCGCACTTCAACAAACAAGCTTGCCTTTAAGAAATTGACAAACATCTGAAGTGCTTTTTTTGTCCATGTTGCATCCAGTATAGTCAGTATCCTTTTAGGTCAAGACCTGAACGTTTTGGATAATAAAGACCAAGACTGGGAGTACCATTTAGGTACCTGAAAATTCTCTTAACAGAAATAAGGTGGGATTCCTTATGTTTGCTTGATGTCTTGCATAGAGATCAGTTGAGAATTGACTGTCAGGTCTGCTTGTAGTTAGGTTCATTAGTGATCCAATCATACCTCTATACTGAGACTCATTTATAACTTTGCCATTAAGGTCATGTCCTAACATGTTAGGGGGCACAATTTAAGTATTCACTGATGAACCAATTTTGTCATACTTTCTTAGCAGGTTTTTAACATATCTTTCTTTGTTGATGAAATGCCTCTTTCAGCTTGTTCAATCTGAAATCCAAGGAAGTAGGTGAGGACACCTATCATGCTTATTTCGTATCTTTATGCTAGTGGACCCAATGATAATATCATCAACATGGATTTGTACCAAAATCACATTTGTTTGAGTTTTGTAGATAAACAGAGTGTTGTCTGTCATACCTCAAACAAAATTGTATTCAGTGAGATAGGTTGAGAGAGTTTCATATCATGCTTTTGAACCTTGTTTAAGTTCATAATGGGCATTGTCCAATTTTGCCGACATGGTTGAGGAGTTCATTACATCTCAAAACCTAGAGGTTGTTTGACATATACTTCTTTTAGTTTACCATTGAGGAATGTATTATTGACATCCATTTGATAAAATATGAAGTATATGTATGTGGTAAGGCAAGAAAGATCCTGATTGCTTCAAATCTTGCAACTAGATAAGGATTTTATCATAATTTATGCCTTAGGATTACAATGCCAGGTTCCTTCTTTATTGAAAAGAATTGGAATTGTATCATGTGCTGAAGTATCTTCTATTTGGAGAGGATAATCTTCAGTTTTTTGAGGTTAATGAAATTGATTTTCATTGGTGTGTTTTTTTGTTCAAACTGATCATCATTAATGAGTTCATCAGTTTGAAACGGATGATCATTTTTTATCATTGTGATCAATTTGATTATTTTGACCATATTGGTCAGGTGAGATTTTTGCTTTAATAGCAGTGGATTTTTTTCATAAGGTTTTATGAAGAATTCTCAGTTGTTAAAAGCATTTCAGTGTTCATGTTATGGAACATTTACTTTCCCTCCTTTTTTTGAAAACTATACCATAACCATAGCCTTCAGTGGTGTATGTGGAGTTATTTTCATACATTCCTTTAAGTCCTGGTACATTCCATATTTGTGCAGGTAATATATGTTTCAAACAACAGTTGTTCAAACGTGATAAAGATCCCCTGATGTTACATTGCTTTGAAAGACTCAACTTTCTTAGCTTAAAGAGCTTCTATTTTCCTGAACCACTCAATGTCATTGTGATCAGATGTGGTATGAACATTGCTACCACATGTTTCATAGTTCTTTGTGACATGTTGAGGGTTTCTAGGTTTGATTCCTCTTCTTAGAGAAGTAATCCTGTTATGACCATGAGTATCATGATCATAGCTTCCATATATTTCATATATGGTAAAGTATACACAATGATTATATTTATGATCATTATATCCATAATGTATGCAGGAAGTAAAAGGTATTGTTGGCCTTGCAGGTCTGGATCTTGAGGAAGATTCACCTTGACCAGTATGATACTGATTTATGTTTATGGAAGACATAAACTCAGTATGATCACATGTTCTGTGATTTGTTCTCTTGCACTTTTTACAAAACAACACTTCTTAACAATTCTCAAAGATATGATTGTTTTGTCCACACAGTTCACAATTCATTTTGAATTGAGTTTTGTATTTGTTTTGAAGTGCATTGGGACGAACCTGTTGAGAATTCTTAGTTCTGAAGTAAGATGATTTGTTCTTGCTAATTTGTAATTTTAGTTCATTAAGTTCTTTCATTACAATAGCCAAGGGAGGATCATCTTCCATATTCACATTTTTTAACTTACTAGCGAGAGCTGAGTTAGTTTTAGAAGCTAAAGAACTTTTGTTGCCTCTAGCAGGAGCTAGGGAAGGTTCATTTAAATGTGGTTTTGACCTCAAAATTGATTTGATAGTCTTTGGTTCAAAAACAGGTTCAACACCAGTCAGCTTCTCCAGTGGAGGAAGGGGGTGCTATAGACTGAAGATTCATCAGCTGAATCATAATTAGTCGCTAGAGAGTCAGAGACAACAACTGAATGGTCAGTTATGTTTCTTTGTGACTCATTTGAGGGTACCTTACCAGTATCATGATTTGATAGAGTAGAATCTTCAGCTCTAGATAACTTAGGTTTATTTTTGTCAGTAATAGATACCTCTGAGTTATCTGCTGAAGACTTTACAAACACTGGGTCTTTTGGCCCAGAGCTGGAGGTATCTTCAGTGAGTTGGTCAATTCCCAAGATCTTTCTGTTTGAGTGGGAATTTGTTCCCTGATACATTGATTAACTTTATTGGAGTTGTTTAACCAAGCTTCTGTAATAGAAGTTAGCTCTTTCAGTTCATTTCTTAAGTTTTGATTCTCTTTGAGAATCTCAGTGTTTACATGCTACATGGTAAGAAGATCAAGCTTTACTTGTTTTAATACCAAAAGCTATTCTTTGCATGTGTTTAGTTCTTGAACAAGATTTCTATGTTTTGCATGAGATTGTTTCTTTGTTCTTCAACATAGTTTAGATCAATACATAGATAATCTAGAAAGGATTTTCTATCATTATTATCTTTCATTTCAAGAAGAGCGTGTACCTTTTTCATAGAGATCTTAACCCATTCTTTATTTCTGGCACTTTCTTTGATAACTAAAACTCTTTCTTCATCAGTAAGAGCCATAAGAGCTTTAACTTTAGTTACTTCATTGTCATCAGATGACACTTCATCTTCATCCCAATCATACGTTTCAGCAAGTAGACCTTTGTTTTTGGCTGAGAACGCATTGAGAGCTGAAACACTAGAACTAAGAAGGGCTAGTTTAGTTTTGAATTTGTTGTATTTGGCTTCAAAGTATTTAGTATGCCTCAGTTTAGGTTTATGCTTAAAAGAGTGGAGAAGTTTTAGTTAAAAAGGTGAATGATATGAAGGAACTGATGTCTTTGACCAACGGTCTCTAGCAAAATAACCCTTTTGCCACATTTGTAGCATTCAGTTTGGTCAGTTGCTTTTGCATTGCTAAACCTTTGATTACCCTTTTTGAAGAACCTTTTAGATTTGGCTAAAAGAGCTCTTGCTTGGTATTATTATTCAAGGTCATTCATGTACTCTTGACTGCTTCTTGTATCCTCTTCATCATCAGGGCTATCTTGAAAGTCCTAGACAAAAGAGGTAGGGAAGAAGGCAGTTGACAATGGACTTGCAAAGACAAGAGGTTTCTCTTTGTTAGTATCATAAATATTGTTTATAAGGTTTTCTTCATATTTGAGTTTACCAAATAGAGAAGCAAGCTCAGATTCTTTCACATGATTTATGTTTCTAAGACTTTGATAGAAGGCTAGCTACTTCTTTGGTAACCCATTTATAACACCAGTATTTATCTCAAGCTTTGAAATTTTAATGCCATCATTTACTAATTCATTCATCAAAGCTTTATATCTGGTGAAAGTTTGTGTTAGAGATTCACCTTGAATTTGAAGGTGTTATAGCATAACTTCAGGTCCATAACTCTGCTTTCTTTCACATCAGAGGGCCCCTCATGATAGAGTATCATGTCATCCCAAGTAGATTTTGCAGTTAAGCAGTTTATGATAGAGTTCATTTGGTCATCTGGAAGCACATACATAATGAGACTTTTGAGTCGCTGATCTAAGTTAGTAGCTTTTCTCTCCCCAGGTGTCCGTTATGTCTCTGGCTTCCTTTGACCAGCTGCCATAGGGATATAAGGACCGTTTGAAATGATGTTTTTAAATTGGGGTTCAATACCAATGATAAGGCACATAAACCTCTTTTTACAATTAGTGAAATTTTCCACCTCTAGTACAGGAGCGGCATTTAACTGACCACCCTTGTATTCAAAAGTCTGTGGTACTTCTACTGCTGCCATTTAAGATGGATCTTGATTTTAAAAATCTTTGAGCCTTTTTAAATATCCTTTTAAAGGGATTTTATAAACCAAAAGGCTCTGATACCACTTGTTGGTCCCTGGAATATGATATTAGGTTTATTAAGTTAAACTAATCTCATTCCATGGCAACAAAGTGAGTTTTAAACAAATATATATGAAGAATATAAAGAACAAGTTTAAAATACACAAAAGTAATTTTCAACATATAGGACTTTATTAGAATCAAATAAAGAATCTATGACACACCTTGCTTACGGAATAGCAAGGTGGTTGAATGACAATTGAGGGTTTTATCTCCTTCGAACTTAAACTCTAACCAAAGTTAAGAGAGTAAGAAAACAAACTACTTATGACCAAGCTGAAGCTTTAGCTTCAGTAGTACCGTTCAGTTTGTTTGAGAGATAACCGAACTCTTCAATGTGTATCACATTAATTGGAAGAGATAACATTTACTCTGGGAATCCCTTTCCTTTTATAGGAAAAGTTATTAGGGTTTACAAGTTTAACCTAGACTACGTGGTAAGCATTAAATGGGTGGTTAAACTACCATTTAATGCACGTTTTCTTTCTAGTACTAGGTACTGTCCTTTGAGGAAAGTTATTGTACTTCTATACCAACTTTTAGAAGTTACTTTCGCAAGGAGATTGCTTTATTCCTTTTGACATAAAGCAATCTTTTTCTCGCCTTGTAAACCTTCTAGAAGTGAAACAACACTTTTCAACTTTTGTTAAGGAGATAAACAATGTTCAGCTTGGAATTGTCAACCAAGCAGCCTTCATCAATTTCTGTACCGCTGCATAAACTGAAGTGAAGATACTTCCCAATCTTCTAAGTACCTGAAGAGCTGAGGCTGAAGAAACTTCAGCGACTCAAGTTAAAAGACTTTAGCTTAAGTAATACTTAGAGGATTTTATGTTTAAATCTACTAAAAGACTTAAGGGCTCAGGAACTGAACCCTGTACACATTCGTAATGACGGAATAGACACATATGACTGTATTTGAACCTTAACTTGAGAAAGCTAAAGGTATAAATTATCTTAGGTATCGAAAATGGATACCCGAATTCTTACAGATCTAAAGGCGAACCTCACATTTTTGGGGTGGAATTCTGAGGGTTTTTGTGCTAGTCATATACATTCCTATCCATGAGACGCTATTAATACTCGGTTTTTGTTGGTACGTGTCATAATTTTTTTTTAATTTGGGCCAAAATTACCTTTTACGCTATGTTTCGATATATTACCCATCATTTTAAGGAACAAGCAAATGGAAAATGAAGGACTAGTTTCTAAGGCTTATTTCCCCCTACACTTAAGTTGAACATTGTCCCTAATGTTCAGTAGAAGTACCTGTATGAACGAATAAAGGGAAAATAAAATAAGTAAAAGAAACTAGTACTCCCTTGGTTTGCTCAATAATGGAGAAGAAACATGCGATAACTGGTTAAATTGTCCTCCAAGAATCATCTAATGAAACTTCCTAAGAACTTCCAAGCTTCTTCTCATCAAATATAACATGTAATCGAAGACAAAGACAACTACACCAAGCATAAAATCTGCGGGATAGATATATACGATGAGAGTTTAGGGTTTTGACTCTATGAAAGCAGTAAAGATAGGATGAGAGTAATGATGTAATCATAGGTTTATGCATGTTTATAAAAGAATTACAAATTTCAAATGTTGTGCAAACTATTTTTCGAAAATACTTGAAAATTTTAAAATTTTCCTGTAGCTGGGCTGACGACGCCGTCAGGAGGAATCCTGACGCCGTCTCCACGCTCTGAGCAAAATTTTCTTTTCGTTTTCTTTGAAAAACTTCTTGCACTCGATTATATAAGTTATTTCTTGTAAAAATTACTGCATGAAACCTGAGATTATTCAATACAATCATATGACTCAAAACTGACGCGAATTAATCTAAACAATTTATTTATTATGTTTGAATTGGTTCTTAAAAACCAGATATTTTCCCTTACACTTATTCTGTTGCAAAATACCTTTGATTGCAATTAAGGTGAAGTTAAAGACAAATCAAATCATGATTACACAAATGATGAATTCAAACTTAAAAGAATAAATGATAAAGAATTAAAACACAAGACACTCCTAATATGCGGGAAAATAAATATTGGGTTGCCTCGCAAAAGCGCTTGTTTTTGTTCGAGTCACGAGCCTGACTCTACCCTTATTTAACAAATAAAGGGGGGGTTCCCCTACACTTGAGTTCAAGTGCGGGTGATAGTAAGGGTACACGCCATTGTTGTGAGAAGGGGTCACATGCTGAAAAATTAGTTGTTGAATAATATGCTCCAAATGGTGTGTTTTTGTATCCTAACATTCTCTACTTCTTTTGGCCTAACGGGTGAATTAAGTCCTCTTCTTAGAAAAGAAACTTCCTTAGATTCTAATTCCCACTCATTTTTTATCATCTCCATGTTCGAAAATCAACACCTAGGGATCTACTATGTCTTAATAAACATGTTAGCCTCAAAATATCGAGTCAAACAAGGAAGCTCATTTCAAGGTTCAAGACCTCACTTTAGGGGAGATTGTTAGCCTCAAAATATTGAGTCAAACAAGGAAGCTCAGTCACTCAACAAGGAAGCTTTGGTCTTTATTTAATTATATGTTGTAATAGGCTAGAAAGGGTAAACGGGCTCGTCTATGTAATCTAATCGGTCACGTGTTATGGGCTAAAGCCCAAGTAATCCTAAGTAATCCTGAGCCTGGCCCATAGAAAGCCCATAAGTATGTAAGCCTCATGGTGTAAGTATAAATACCCCTCTCCAAGTATGGAGAGGGTGTTGGTCTCATTTGTTTTCATACACATTTGTTAGATTCAACCATTCTCATTTTCCTTTCTTTACTTTCTCTCTCTAATCCTCTCTTTAAAATTCTTATCATCTTCTTATCTATTTTTCTTGGTATCCATGGTGAAGTGAAAGTGTTCTTGGGTTTTCGATAAAACCCGTTTTAAATCCATAATGTTTCTTAGGATCATCAATGCATGGGTGATAATAGCAGTACAAATCCTGAAAGTGGAAAGACGTCAAAAGAGATGAAGGTATTGTATGAATGGTTAAATTATCTAATACCTTCATCCTAAAACTATCTAGACTATGTGGTTTGATGGGTGGTTTAAGGCCTCTTTCGCTTCCTAGACTTACATCTAAGGGTGGATAATTAGGTAAGGGTTGTGGTTGAGGCTCTGGTTCATCAAAACTAGGAACTTCCCTAGAACTAAGAGGAAGGTCATAATTACAAGTATTCAAGCCTAAATCCTCTAGTTGTAATTCTTTCAAAGGTTCTACCTCCATTAGGATTCCTATAATCTCTTCTATTTCTTCTAGGTAAGTCACGAGTGGTGTGTTTTCCTCAAATGATATGAGAACTTGTGGGGTACTTTATGGGTTCGGGTTTTCTACATCTTTTTGGGACTTGACGTTTTGGTTATTCTTTGTACCAGGCTTAAAGCCAAAGGTACATTCTCTTACAAGAGGTGGACTAGGGAATATTGTGCTGATGTATTTGACACAGAGTGACTTTGGTGAGGAAAATTTAGGTGTGTGGAAATATGCCTTTTCCGTGAGTGATTCTGAAAATTTATGACCATAAAGGGGCTCAAGATCCTCAGTGTCGGGGTACCTCATGATTTTTTTGATCTTTGTGAATTTATTCTTTTTAACTCTTATTTCTTCTTTTAATTTCTCATCAACTTTCGAAGAGAGTTGCAGGAAATCACTTCCTATAACGCATATATACTCTTCGAGTTGCTTAACTTTTTCTTCCTGATCGAGAATGAAGTTCATCACAAGATCCTCGAATGCCTCCTGGCATGATGGTTCTAGAGGTAGTCGATGCATCATGTTGCTTGATATCCCAAAGACGTTTTCACTTCTCTCCATCATCGAGATTGCATCTTTCATTAGCATATCGACACGGCTTTCCATGACCCCTAATAACTGTTTAATATTAGGGGTTTTGTAGTCGATGCTTCCTTGTTCTGGTAAGATGGGATTGTTCCATCCTTCTTCTTTGTATTTGGCTAAATCCTTAATGGTTTCCTATGCTACTTCTGTCCATAACTTTCTAAGTCTCCCGCCTGTTGCATAGTCAATGGCCATCTGGGTGGTGTAGTCAACATGATCGTAAACGATTTGAACTTGAAGCCATATATCAAGACCATGATGAGGGAATTTTAGGAGTAAGTCCTTGAAACAAGTCCACACATCGTAGAGAAATTCATCTTGACGTTGTTGGAACATCAAGATATCATTTCAAAGTTCAGCAGTTCTTCCTGATGGGAAAAACTATGCGAGGAAACGAGTGGTGAGATCATCCCAAGGCCATATGGATCTCGCGGGTAGACAACCAAGCCAAATAATAGCTTGGTCATGAATAGAAAAGTATAATAGACGCAAACGAGTAGTATTTCATGTATCACCATTAAAGTCAATGGAATCTACAATTCTGAGAAATTCCTTAAGATGTTGGATCGGGTTGATTGAAGATGTTTACACTAAATATATAATATATAGTAAAATATAAAATATATTTAATCTAAAAACAACTATCAATGAAACCGAGAAGTAGTATAGAGTGTTCCCGGGTCATTTATCCCCAACGAGGCTGGACTGGAGAATCAATACAATCGAAGATTTGAGTTTGAAGGAGAGAATTGGATTGGAAGTGTGGAAAAGTCAAATTAAACAATAACAAACAAAAACTGTAGGATCCCGTAACACTTTACTTCATACAATCATACACGAAATCGGACTAGAAAGAGGAGGTGAGTTGTTTAGAGAGAGAAAGGAGGAGAGAGAAATGAGAATAGATATTTTAGATATTTTGAACAACTAACTTT
>BQNB010085832.1:4885-28357 GCA_026074375.1 Tanacetum coccineum
TGATGTCCTTTCAACAAATATTTATGAGTTTTGGTGCATGAAATGATGTTCAAACGAGTCCCGTTTCCCTGATTACTTCCGTCACCATGAATGATTAAGGTTTCATTTCCCTAGGGAATACGAACGATCTTCTCAGCAAATCAATGATAGCATGGTACTTTGCCAACCAATCCATACCAACTATGACATTAAAACTACCAAGTTCTACGGGCATTAAGTTAACATTGAAGGGATGATCTAAGAAGTTTAAAGTACAACCCCGAATGATAGTGTTTATCCTAATTATTTTCCCGTCGGCTAGTTTAACATCGTAATAATGGTCTAATGTAGTTGGTGTAATATCAATTAGGGAACTAAATGTAGTAGATATAAAACTCCTATCAGCACCAGTATCAAATAGGATAGAAGCATAGCGGTTTTTTAGAAGGAACGTACCCGTAATGACGCTGGAGTCCGGGTTTGTCCCCGCATTGCCCACCATGTACACTTTCGCTGGGGGCATTGCCATTCCCACCTTGATTACCACGGTTTTTATTCTTCAACTTCAGGCAATCTCTCTTGAAATGCCCCTGAACACCACACTCATAGCAAATGCCAGCATTCTGAGTTGTTCCGGAGTTCCCATGATTGTTATTATTACCATTGGGACCAGAACTCCTACAGTCACGAGCCAGATGGCCGATCTTCTTGCACTTATTACACCTGGGAGCACAAGGCCCTTTGTGGTGATACTTGCATTTGGTACAAAAGGGAAATGATCTCGTGTACTCCCAGTGTTTTGCCTCTTGTTTTGTTGTTGGTGTCCCTGATTGTTTCCAGCATTAAACTCTAACTTTCTCTTTTGCTCAGCTTGTCTTTCAGCAATAGTGAGGACTTTTTGATCCATCTGATCATTAGCAAACTCAATTGCTTTCTCCATCGTCTTGGGTTGATATGACATTACATTTCCCCGAATCATATCAGGAAGTCCACCAACATATTTCTCAACTTCATCCGATTCCTCGTGGAACATCCTTCCACACATTAGTGCAAGCTCTTGAAAACGCAAAGTGTAACTCGCGACATCAGTACCCTTTACTTTTAGGTTCCAGAGCTCAATTTCTAACTTCTTGATTTCACCCCTTAGGCAGTACTTGACTGTCATCATCTTCTTTAGTGCCTTCCAGTCCATAGCATAAGCAACATCTTGAGTAACAGTCTTCATGTGGGAGTTCCACCATGTCAGAGCATTTCCAAGGAAAGTGCAAGTAGCAAACTTAACTTGGTTCTCCACAGCACAGTTGCTGATATGGAACACTGATTCCATCTTCTCAAACCATTGTGACAACACAACCACTCCTTCAGTACCCTTAAAAGAAAGGGGCTTGCAATTTAGAAAATCCTTGTATGTACACTCACGCGGAGCGCGTACTGTTCCTCTAATTCCAGTGTCAGAATTATGGCTTCTGTCGCCCTGACCATTAGTGCTATTTCGAAGAGTTTCATGATTAGCAAGTGCCGCAAACACTCTTGCTTTGATTAGCTATTCAACAGCAGCAGCTGTCATAGGGGCAGCAGCAGCCCTTGCAGCAGCAGCAGCCCTTGCAGCAGCAGCAGCCCTTGCAGCAGCACAACAGCCGGCATATTGTTCCTAAATCACGAAACATTAAAAAATACGTGAGATTCATAAACATCACAACATGACATGGATACAATATATATAACAAGGTCACATCACATAGTTATTATATAACATGGCTGAGATCACAACACATAACAGAAATTAGAGAACAGACCATGACATAATACAACACATCATATATCACAGAAAACATACATGATGTCTGATACAAGAAATAATAATACAAATCCAACTACTGCCATGCAAGCTGGGCATACAAACCCATAAACTTAGCTGGCTATCAAAAGATAGCTACAACATGACACGAAAAAGTAAACTAGGCACAACTATCAGCGCCCTCTGGTCATCTGCATGTGTCGGTATCTCTAGCCTGGATTATCCTGAGATCTGTCCCTAGGAGCCGCTGATAATAGTCCCTGTAGAAACAAAACCATGTGCATGTGCCAATGTTCGATTTCAATGCCGTCCCAGTGAAGCTATACTGATATCCGAAATCTGGGATGTGAGTCCTATAATGCATGGTAGCTCATAGTGAACTGCTAAACTCAATCCCACTGAATGTGCCCAAGCCTCTTGAGAAGCTAGAGCCTCCTGATCCAACAGTAGTGCAGTCTTATGGTGAAACTGTCTATCCTTGGTCAAGTAACGTCAACTCTTTATGAAAAACTAAGGGTCTTGTCCTATCTGAGCATTGCCTCGATCATGTAGCATCAATATACCAGAGTGATCCTGCTCTGAAACCGCAGTAAGCTTGGTCACGCTAGCATTAACCCCTTCGAGGGTCGTCGGTGCTACCTCCTCAACAGTCTTTGTTGGGTCTACCCAGACATCTCTAATGCCATAGCTGACCTCCTCAGCTCTTTAACGTCTGGTCTCGACATCTAGAGTGCCGATAAACCCATAATCTGCTCTATGAACTCCAGTAGGTCTAGCAGCAGTCGAACTCTCCCCCAACTCCCAGTACCTCGATGATGGGAGTAAGCCAGACAATAACCTCTTCCGAGGAGGTAACTCCAACACTCGGGAATGTCCTCACCTAACGGTCGACTACTGATGTTAATAAATCAGTAATGCAGGTTGTGGTGGTAGAAGGTAGGTGATGTAATGGTGATGAATTGGGTACAAAAGGCGGCTGTAGAATTATAGTGAGTTAATGGCTAAGAGGTGGTAAATGTGGTGATGGATGTAGTAGATGATGGCGTGGCTGTGAAGAGGCACCTCAATCAACAGAGAAGCTCAGAAGCTGGAGTGCACGCACATGGTATTAGGGCTACCATATGGTTGAGGTACTAATAGAAGTGGTGAAGAGGAAGTGAGCAGGTGCAGCTAAATACCTAGCTAGGCGTTCCTCTGCAGAGGGTGGTGATAGTGAGATAAGTGGTGATGGTGGTAAGGCAAGAAGTCTCTCGACCTCCTCCTCTGATGGAAAAGGCATAGGTGCCTCGGGTCGGATAAATATCCTAGCAGTGGTACGATATGTCAGTGGTGATGGTGGTGTAGCCGCAGACTCATCGGTCTCAAACGACTCTGTCTCCTCGAAAAAGGGGACATGGTCAACAACGGGTGCAACAACAGAGTCGGGGGCCGTGAGCCAGAAGCACCCCTCTTCCTCGAAGCCTACCTCCTCCTAGGTTCGTCATCAAAATAGGATCCATTCATCATCTGCCATTCCCTCCATCAGCTGCGGATATCTACAGACCATCCTCAGAGTCCTCCTCGGGATCCACCTCGGGATATGAGTCAACAATGTAGCCCGGGAGATAAGGCTAAATAGAAGATGAACCTGCAAAGAAGCCTAAGTGAGCTAAGCATCTTGAACCTGCTAAGATGTCTGCACCTGCTAAAGAAGATGTTTCTTCTAAGAATCCCTCAAGAAAGAAGTCAGCTGGTGTTGTCATCAGAGACACTCCTGGTGTGTCTGTGTCGAAGAAGAAAGCACAAGCTAAAGTTGATAGAGGCAAAGGCATAGATTTACTTTCTGATGTAGCATTACTTGAAGCTGCTCAGCTAAAGAAAGTCCTCAAGAAAAGCAAGTAGGATACTCACATGCTTCGCGCAAGTGGCTCAGATGATGGAGTTGGTTCTTAACCAAAGGTTCATGATGAGCTTCAAGACAATACAACTAGTACAAATAAAGGAAATGGTACTATACCAGGGGTTCTCAATGTGCCTAAAGATCAATCTGAGAGTGAAAACGAGTCTTAGGGAGATAGTGGAGATGATGATGATAGTAATGATGATGATAATGATAATAACAGTAATGATGACGGTAACAATGAACAAAGTGATGATGATCATGAACAAGCTGATGCTGAACGGACAATATTTGATGATGAAGAAGAAGAAACACAAGATGATGAGTACGTATATACTCCTGAACACTATGTACCTATTGAGGATGAAACGAATAATGAATCAGATAATGTAACTGAGGAAGAGTATGAAAGAATCAATAAAGAGCTATATGGTGATGTCAACGTTAGTTTGACAGATGCTAAGCCTAGTTTGACAGATGCTAAGCCTGTTGACAAATAGAAAGATGATGAAGAGACGACAGTTGTTGGTCACGTGAACATTAATCAAGAGGGTGCAGGTAATCAAGTCAAAGATGATGCTCAGGCAACACAGAAGACGGAAGGTCCAATTCCAAGTTCTTCTATTTCTTCCGACTATGCTGCTAAATATCTCAACTTTAATAACATTCCCTCGGTTGATAATAAAGTTGTCTCAATGTTGGATATTAATATTCAATATGAAGTTCCACGTACCTCACCTCTTCTCACCATCCCAGTATTTGTAATCCCAGAACATACCGTTGTCAACCTATATGAAATTGTCATAATTGCTTTGTCAACAACTATTTCTTCTCTTCTGTCTTCACTCTTTCCTCACCTTCAACAACTAACACAATCCCTACACCAATGACAACTAAAGCTACAACATCAACAACTGTTGTTCCTAACTCTTAAACCCTCTCTACTTTCCATCAAAGGATTACTAATTTGGAAAAGGATGTCAAAGAACTTAAGACTGTTGATCACTATGCAACACTCCTTTCAACCATCAAATCTGAAGTCCTAAATGCTGTCAAAGAGTACCTTGGAACAAGTCTGGATGATGCTCTCCACATGGTACTTCAGAAACACTCAGCTGATATCACAAAGGAATACTCTGTTCCAGTTGAGATTGTAGAGAGACTCAGACAACAATATGTACCTGAGAAAAGCACCGAAGAAATCAAAAAAATCAAGATGGAGCATGCATGACAACAACAAGTGCTCAAAGAAACTATCACTTCATCTGATACCACCACTGTTAGCCTCAAAATAATGAGTCGAACAATGGAAGTTCGTTCATTACTATATTAAGTCTCAGTCATTAAATAATTATACGTTGTATTAGGCTACACGGGTAAACGGGCTCTTAAATGTAATCTAACCGGTCACGTGTATCGGGCGAAAGCCCAAGTAATCCCGAGCCCGGCCCGTAGAAATACCAAGGCATGAAAGCCTCTTGGTATTAAGTATAAATACCCCTCTCCAAGTATGGAGAGGGGGTTGGTTCTTGTTAATTCTCACATTGTAATTTTGCAAGTAATCATCCATCTCATTCTCTCTCTACCTTTCTCTCTCTAACTTCTCTCTACAATTCTTCCAATTCTTCTCATCTTATTTTTCTTGTGTATCAATAATGAAGTGAAAAGTGATTAAGGGTTCCAACATTTGGTATCATTCGCCACGGGTGGGTTTAGTTTTTTTTGGTATTTCGTGTTATTTCGTGTTTGTAATTTTTTTGTAGTTTCGTTGTGATAAGCTTAGTGGTTCGAGTTTGTTACTTAGCTTAATAGCGTGTCCTCGTGGTTCTTTCATGCGTTGCTAAGTCATACGCACGTTCAAAAGAAGATAAAAACGTCCAAAGTACGAGTTTGGATCGAACGAGCATCTTCATATTAGGAATCGAACAAGGGTTGTTCACTTTTGGATCGATCTAGTAGTCTCTTTGAGGACCGAACAAGGGCTTTTTGGAAAGGATCGAACGAGCATCTTCTCCATAGGATCGAACGAGTCACTCCTCTTTGGATCAACGATGGTTTTTTTTTCGTTTTGATCGAACTAGAGCAACTTCTTCAAGGATCGAACGAGTGTTTTTCTGCTAGGATCGAACGAGATTCTTTCTAAGCGTAGACCGAACGAGTTGATCGAACGAGTCGATCGAACTAGAGTCGATCGAACAAGCACCTTCGAACAAGCACAGTCGAACTAGAGTCGATCGAACAAGCACCGTCGAACTAGAGTCGATCGAACAAGCACCGTCGAACTAGAGTCGATCGAACAAGCAAGGACAATCGAATTAGAACAATCGAACTAAGACAATCGAACAAGAGACCCGAACTAGTTGATTTCGTTTAGAACCGAACTAGACAACCGAACCAAAGAACCGAACAAGCATGAACCGAATTAGGTACTTTACATAACAACCGAACGAAATTTTTTTAGAAAACTTGTGTGACGAAAAGGGTTTCAGTAAAACAGCCATAACTTTTGATCCGTAAGTCCGTTTTAGGCCCGTGACCTCTCAAATCGAAGAGAAAAACGAGACGGATCACGCTGTAACCACCCTTTAGCTGGTTAAGGATTTTTCGAAGCCCAAAAACATCGTTTTCTCCATGATTAATGACATTTTTCATTTTTTTTTGAATTTTCCTGATTCCAAATCAAATCATTACACGGTTTTTTCTTGATTTTATTGTAAAATCCCCGCGAAAAGATACGATTTTTTTTACTCGGTTTAATCAAAGATTTGTAAAAATCCCGTGAACATTAATGTACTCAATCCACCACAACAATCACTTTTACCTGCTTAAGATCCCCTACAAATCATTTTCACATCATTCACGGTAAATGGAAACGACAATACTTTACTTCTGTTCTAATTCGACGGAAAACAAATGCAACAAATTCAAGACAAGAGCAAAAAAAGTGCATGGTATCTATTCGAAAACTTCCATACAACATCTCAAGCCATCTTCCACCCTGCGCCGCGCAGACGAAAGGAACTCGAATCGAGTTCTGATTCAAACGGCATTTGCAACACGTCTTGGTCAAGATGAGAAACTTTTCTCTTGTACATGGATCAACTACAAAAGCAACTTGACAAAGAAGAATTTCAAGAGATTGGATCCACAGCTTCTTTTAAAGTACTCGAGACACAGTTTTAGATGTTCATAAAGTCACGGATTTATTTGGATGATGAATATGTTGACATGATACGCAACAAATTCCTACAATACACTTGACTCGAAATTCTAGAATTCCGTGACACACTGATCCAACACATGGAATCTGTTAAGAAGTTGATTGATGAAAGAGCACAACATAAACGAGAATATGACAGCTGGGTGAATGAAAGACAGATTCAGACAACAGAGGATAAGGTTGATACGGGAAAAGCAGTGGATGCTAGTTTGGTTAACACAGAAAGCATTGGGACAGAATCCAAAGAGCAGGATACAAGCAGCAGATCAGGGAATGATGCACATGCTGATGATGCAGATATCAGACCCATATATGATGAAGAGCCAATGGTTGAGGTACAAACAACTGCTGAAATCAATATCTTTGCTACTGGACAACAGCATACTGAGCAACCTGAATTCAATAATGAAGGAAAGGTTGACCAGAATGTTGAACAATGTCATGACACATGTCCTTTGCCTGCTAAATTAACTGATAACCAGACAACTGAACTCTCAAATCAATCTCTTGAATCTGAAAATATTCGTCTCAAAAAGACCGTTGCCCAATTTCAAAAAGATTTTTTAAGAATGGAAGCACATTGTGTTAATCTTGAACTTAAATATCAAAATCAAGCTTTAAAAGAAGGGCAACATGGTCAATTTTTGAAAGTAACAAGTAATGAAGCCAAGGTTAAACATGACATAGATGTAATTGAAACAATAAACATCGAATTGGAACATAAAGTGGCTAAGTTACTTGAGGAAAATGAGACTTTGAAAAGGCATTACAAAGAAATGTTTGATTCTATCAAGACAACGAGAGCTAAGAACATAGAACACACAACTTCTTTGATTGCAAATAATGATAAATTCAAAGCTCAACTTCAGGAAAAAGGGTTTGCAATTGCAGCATTAAAAAATGAGTTAAGGAAATTAACAGGAAATAGTGTGAATACTAAGTTTGCAAAATCGTCAATCTTAGGGAAACCGGCTTTACAACCACGTAGAAACCAATCAGTTGTTAGACAACCGACTGCGTTTAAGTCTGAACGACCTAGTCTTTCAAAGCAACGGTTTGCCTCCCAAGTTGATGTCAATAACGATTTGTCAAAACCAGTCACTACACATTATTTGCCTAAGGAAAGAGAATCTGCTGTTGCAAAACCTCATCACATGATTGCACCTGGCTCATCTAGGTATAGCTCAAATGACATGGTTCATAATCACTACCTAGAGGAAGCTAAGAAAAAGACACAAGAAAGCAGTAGGAATTCAGAACCTAGTGTGATGCCTTCTGCTAGATCACAAAGCACAGCAAATGGTAGCAAACCAAAACCTAGGATCAATAACCAAAAGTCTAGGAATTGGCCTGCATCTAAGAGTAGTTGCGTCACGACAAAGACTGTGCCCATAGCAGAACACTCTAGGAATTCTAGAAGTTTTTCTGACTGACAATAACATAGAACAAACCTGTAGAGCAAACAAGGTTTGCCAAAGAAACGAGAAAGACAGATCCCTAAAGGACATAGTTTTTTCAATCAAAAACACTTCCGTTGTGCATAAAAAATATTACTCCTAGATCTTGTCCTTAAGTGGAAACCGACGTGGGTAGATTTTCAAAAAATATGGTACTAGATAGGTCCAACTAAAGCCATTCGCCCTAGCACAACAAAAGGTTGATAGTGAAACCCCAAATGGTTTCAAATGCAGATATCACTAATCCAAGTGGAAAGAGAACAAGCTCTTGATGTCAGTCACAGGTACTCTCTTAAGTACAGGTACATCGTTCAATCATATAAAGGAAGGACTCAAAGTTTGGTTGCGGAAAAGACAAATACCTCAGAAAACAGGGCTTCAAGGAATTTTGATCTGATGATCATCAATGCCAGTTTGAACACAGCAGTTCAAAGCCTCGTCATCAATGTCATATGGACTCTGCTGAAAGAAAACACTTCAGGCCCCGTTCCTCATGTTCCAAAAGACATATGATCGCAGCAGAATCAAGCCCTCGATCTTTATGGCAATGACGTCTGTTCACAATTAGTTCAATGCCTCGTTCTTCTCATACTGACTTATCTGATCATAACCGTTCAGAACTCGGAATTCAAGAAACCAGCAATGAACAGTCCGTTCAAAGCTGGCATCCAAAAGTTGAGTTCCTTAGCAAACAAAACAGCTACATAACGACAAAGAAAAATTGGAATTACTATTCCACCTTCACATAGCAATGCTGAGGACAACAAACATTAATATATCATATACAAATACAAAATCTGAAAAAATAGAAATTTCCAAACAAGAATCTTCCTCGACATGTCTCTTGGAATCGATAAACATTACGGCTTAGAAATGCAATTAACGATGACACGGGTGTGTAAATGAAGTTCGAGCGAGAGTTTTCAAATAGTTTCAAAACATGTCATTTCTAATTTTCTATATGGCTTATGTGCAAATATCAGTACATAACCCGGACTTCAAATAAAGGAAGGTTTATAACGTATCCTACCAATTGGAGAAAATTAACGTTTCTCGGTCTTGAGTATTTCTTACAAGAAATTCAATGTTTTTAGCTCAAGAATAAGTAAAGTGTACGTTTCAGTAACGCATACCCAACCTGTAGAAGAGAAGTATCCCTCTAAACAAGGGGTTTTTCAAAAAGTTAAACACGATTTTTTAAAGAATTTCTTAATGACAATTCATAATCTTTCAAAATTATGTGTTCAACACTCCAACCCTCACAATGTTTTCAAAAGACAATAATTTTTCAATTGGTCCTATTTTCGAGGGGGGGTTTTTCAAAAAATAAAGTTTTAATGTTCTTGGATACATCATCAACGACCATATCTTTATGTAAATCGAAAAACATTATCAAGAATGTTCCCAAACCATTCATGCTGACCATTTTTTCTCCTACAGGTTTTTTTTCAAGAGACAAATTTTAAACACAAGTATTTCCAAAAACAAGTGTTCAATAGTTAAAATAAGGGGAGAAAATGTAATTTAAAATAAGAATCTATTCGACTCAATGTGCTGAACAGTAAGACAAGGTTTTATGGTTTGGATCTTAACCCTACAACATCTTGAATTCACGACCGATCTGAAGTCATCAGGTGGTTAGGGTAGGAATCAATCCTATAATCCAACTAGAACCGGAGGATCTACCCAAGGATAATCCAAAGTTAGAAATAGCAGTCCTTAGGTATGATTGGAGATGAATGTATATGGGATAGAGCAGACTGAGATTGCGTTACACAGGAACAATCACAAAAGGTGTAAGAATGACGCTTGGCAATGCATAACCCTTCCCAGCCATTTTGGGTTTCTCTCAACAGAAACTTGTCTCATTTGTCACGGAGATACACACGTTATCTATTAACATCTCACTCCGAGATGTTGAATTAGAATAGGTGGCAATATGCACCAGCCATTCGAGTTCTATAACCAAAATGCACTAAATCGAGTCTAAGCCTAGAGATCAATCTAAATACTCCGTTAGACAATTCCATTGCAAAACACTTGCTGAACCTTATTAAGATTCATACAACTGTTCACAAGAGTCCCTACGCAATATCATTGTGATAATTGCCAAACAACCAGAGATACTAATGTATATCACAAGGAAGATGGAAATCCTGCTTGAGCCAGGCCATCAAACAAGCTCTCTTAGTGACATGCGAGATTCTATATGAATCAAACTCGTTACAACAGGATATCGATTGGTCCAGTAATGAATTGACGGTTATGATTTTGATAAAACTTAAAACTTCCGATGTGTTACAAAAATGATTTAGAAGTAATATGTCAATATGTTTTACAAATCAATTTATCTCGATAATCGACTAACGTAAACCAGCAGGTTAAAAACCGGTGTGACGAGATAATCCCAATCAACCAAAGACGATTCATATACCACATATTCAAGCTTATTCTACAAAACAATCAAGACATGTAAAGCTCAAGATTTAAAGACAAAGACTTCCGCTAACTTTGATTTAAAGCTTTCAAGATAATGCAAAAAGTAAATGAGCATGTTGGGTCAAGAACACAAGATCAGCAAGATGGCATAACGATAAAGACAATGACAAAGACTCAAAGTCAGATCGAAAGCAGAAGGGAACCGAACCTACAACAACGAACAAAGAAAAAAAGACCAAGACACATGAGTTAACGACAAAAGCAATCCAATATCTCATGAAGGAGTGCATCAATGAACCACTTCGGATGGAGGATTTTCGCCTCAAAATATTGAGCCGAACTGGAAGTTCGTTCATTACATGTACAAGTCTTGGTCATTTAATTAGTTAATGTTGTAATAGTATAATATCGGGAATCAAGCTGCGATAGTTAATCTAATATTGTATATGTTTCGGGTTTAATCCCAAGCAAAACCCGAGCCCGGGTCCTAGTTAAATATCCCGCGCGTCATTTAACGCGACGGGGTATATAAACTCTTTTCTATTTAGAAAAGAGTAAGTTGTTCCATTTTATACACTTTTTCCTTTTCCAAAACTCTCTTTTCTCTCTCAATTCTCTCTCTAGTTTCTCTCTCTAAACAACTCACTCTCTTTCTCCTTTCTAGTTCGATTCGTGTTTAAATATATGAAGTGAAGTGTTACGGGATCCTACAATTGTATGAAAGTTTTGCTGAATAATCTGAATGACAGTTATGATGTTTAGAACTGGTTAAACTAGTTCATCACAGCTAGGTAAAACCTACATACGCTAAGGAAGTTAAAAATGGCCTAGCTAAGAACTGAACTGATATATTAATTAATGATAACACACATTAATTCATGACCACCCACCACCGCTATAAGGGTGGGGGGGGGGGAAGAAAGAGAAACTATCCTCATACCCCTTCAACTCTTCCTGCATTCATAACATACATTAATTCCTTTTCACCCACCAAAATCGTATCAGGCAACAGTAATCCTAACACTTTTTCATAAACCCAAATTCAAACCATGGCAAATCAGAATGGTAACTTATTATCTACTTTTCTTTCCCTTATTTCCCTTTTTGGCTTATTTTTAGCTTCTCTGTAATGTGTGTCCCATTATATGTTTTATTTCAAGCATAACTACTCATATGTTTTAGCTGTGTGTTACTTATCTGCTTCAAGTTCGCTTAGAATGATAACCTTTTTTGAATCCCTTTATATTCTTAAACACATATATAGCAGTTTAGGGGTGTTTGGATTAAAAAATTAGACCCATATGCATTAGCCACATTATGAAGGAGTGTTTGGGAATTCATTGTGAAAACCAAATAACTGATTTTGATCTTGCTAAGGATATTAGGATAGGTAGCAACCCATTCCTCAAGCCATACACACATACCATTTTGCTGTCAACTTTATCAACATTTTTTAATTGAAATCGACTTCCTTAAGAATGCATAGCTTCAGACATTGTTGTTAACTTGTAGAAAACATTGTTTGATTTAGATAGTAGCTCAGACAACAACAACTCAGACTCATATACACTTCTCAAATTAGCACTTCTAAGGAGATAGATTATGACCTCTCCAAACCACCTAAGAGTTTGCTCATAGGTCCACTATATTGTCATGATGATACCAGGACAATAGCAGGTTTTGGGTTTCAAACCAGGATGTAATGAGAGTGATGTAAAACCTTCTGGAAAGACATTAAAAAAGGCTTACCATGCATGTATGTTGGGCATAAAGCATAAGCATTTGAGGCATCTTCTAAGTGGCTAAAGTAGAAGCATGTAGGTCTAAGGCTACGCTACAAGCATACAACTAAAACACTCTGTTGTCAAAAGCCTAGACAATAACAAATTGTGTACTTGGGCTGGCAAATGCTAAAACCAAGGATGCAATAAAGGCAAGACCTATGGAGTTGAAGAACAATGACATTTGCTGCCTTTTGTCGTAAAGAGAAGAAAGAAGAGGAAGCTTGAAGAGGATAGTGTGTTAATCTAACTTTATGATGTTTATGTATTTTTTTCCTTATGTACGGTAGTAGATGTTTACTCTAACATACACCAATATGACATGTAACTGAATATATTATGTTACGAATGGTTATGTAATTGGTTAATGAAGTAATGATATATCCTCAATATTGATGTTAATTTGCTTATTTTGATTGACAAATGTGTGTTTTGGTTTGGAAATTATCAACTTATACTAATTTTCTTTGGCAGAAATAATTGACATTCGGCTCAGACAGCTCGATGACAGGAGATAGGAAACAAAAAAAAAAGTGCCCCTCCATATATTATGGGCCATCAACAAGAATGCTAAGATGGCATATTGATGTGACATAATTAAGGAATATCTAGAAATGAACTACTTTCCAAGCACAACAATGAAGCACAAAACATAAACCACAGACAAGGGAAACACCGACAAGGATCTGCATTAATACTCTAACTCTGCAATGTCTAAAAGGTAACAAATAACCAGTTTGCAAGAAAGTCACAGTCCAAACAAGTATAGCCCTGTACTGCCAGTCACAGGATGTGTGCTGGGACTAGCAAATGTTACTACACAGGACAAAATGAAAAGAAATAGGAGCCAGAAATCAAAACACGTGTGCAGATAAGAAAAGGGGAAAAGCAAGGTGTCATGTGGAAGCCTGTATCATGTTATAACATGTTTTAGGATTGTTAGCTTTTGTTTGTGTTTTGATTAACAATCAAACTTAATGGTGACTTATGAAATGGTGACAATCATGTACTTTTTAAAAACCTAAAGATATATTTTGATAGTATTGGTCCAAATTTGGATTGTGATGAAATTGTCTGGTTAGTGTGTTATTCAGCTTGCACATTGCATAACTCCGAGGGAGAAAAAGCGCATGGTTTAATAAGCAGTTTCTATACAGCACTCTTTAAGCTCCGTAGCACGAAAAACAATGAAAGCATAAACTTCTATATAAACAGGAATGCATAACATTAACGAAAAGGTTACTCTGGCAAGGATGGTAAACTCTTGACTTTGGTAAGTGGCGGTCGCCGGATCAATTCTTGCAAAGTGTAACATCCTTTATTTATAAGCATTTTTAAGCTTACTAGCCAAAAAATAATGAAAGCTTAAACGTCAATATAACAAACAGAAAAATGCATACATTAACGAATCAGTTGCTCTGGCAAGAAGGTAACCTAGTTGACTTCTGTAAGGAGGGTCGCAGGTTCTAGATTCAATGCTAGGGTGTAACATCCTTTATTATATTTCTTGTTATGAATTTTTGGTTTTTTTTTGGAGTATTAGTCAGCATACAACAAAGCCTAAAAGTGAACAAACGTGTTAAATAAGTGTGACCAAATAGTGTTTAAAGTGACGAGACGTCTATTTTGTGAGACTATTGATCATCAAATGGCCACAAGAAATTGATGTTTGTGTGACTTTTGTAACATTTAGACACACCAAGCCTGTTGTTTTGGGTATTTAGTCACAAACAATTAAGCATAAAGAGTGACCAAAAGTGTTAATAAGTGTGACCAATGGTATTTAAATTGAAGAAATGAGTATTTCTGTATGACTAAATTGATCATCCAATGGCCACATGAATTTGAAGTTTGTGTGACCTTTTGTAATATTTAGCCACACAAAGCATGTTTGTTTTGGGTAATTAGTCACATACAACTAAGCATAAAGTGACCAAAAGTGTTAATAAGTGTGACCATATGCTGTTCAAAGTGAAGAAATGTGTATTTTGTGTGACTAATGTTATCCCAAGGTCATATTAATTTTTAAGTTTTTGTGGCCATTTGTCATATTTTAGACACACAAGATGTTTTTTAGGTGTTTAGTCACCTACACATAAGCATAAAGTGGCAAAAATTGTTAATAAGTTTGACCATATGGTGTTTAATTAGAAAAAAGTGAATTTGTGTGACTATTGATCATCCTAATGGTCCCAATTAATTTTATGTTTAGTGTGGCCATTAGCAGTATATAGTCACACAAAGCATGTATGTTTAGGTATTAGTCACATATAATTAAGCATATAGTAGCCAAAAGTGTTAATAAAGTGGACATACTGGTGATTAAAATAGAAGAAACGTGTATTTTGTGTGACTATTGGTCATCTAATGTCTACAAGAATTTGATTTTTGTGTGACCTTTTGATAAAAATAAGCCACACAAAGCATGTTTGGTTTAGGTAATTTATTTTAGTCACATACAAACTAAGCATAAGTGACCAAAAGTGAATAATAAGTGTGACATATGGCATTAAAATGAAGAAATGTGTATTTTGTGTGACTATTGATCATTGAATTGCCACATGAATATTTGTTTGTGTGAACAAAACTTTTATGTGACCGTATATCCATTTGGACACAAGTGTTAAAAGTAAATGTACTAAACACATTACTATTGGCAACTAACACAAACTAAACTTTAGACATCACATATTAAGTTCGTGACCATATGTAACGAATTTGGCTACATTAAAATAATGTGTGACAAAAATATTTTAGTGTGACATGAAGTGGCAATTAGTCACATTGTTCAAGTGTGTGACAAATATTTGTCACTATTTATATGTATATCGTGACCAAGCTTCAAGCTTACTTGTATTGGTCACACGTTCGAAATTCAAATGTGACCAAACAATATTACCATTTACTTTTAGCCACATGATGTTCGAATGTGTGGCAATACCAATCTAATAGGTCCACACGATAAAAATGTTCATGTGTGACTAATTGAAATTTGTCTTTTTTTGGTACCATTGTCACATACCATATGTGAATGTGTGGCCGTTCCATTTTGCCCATGTGTGACCAAATCCACTTTTTATACTATGAAGCATGCTGAATAAGATAACATTTTTTCCCCGAAAGCTTAATTTTAAATCGATTGGTATCTAAAATATCAAATAGTTTGACATTTTTGATAAGAGGAGAAAATATGATTAAAATATAATCTAATAATGTGATCTTATTGACTCGGGTGCAGCTTCTTCTGCATATGTGAAAAACACTTTTGAATATCAATGCACATATGCAGGGGGAGCAATTTTAGAAAAGATGAAACCATCAAGGTACAAAAAGTTTTAATTTATATCACTAGTACCTTGATTGATTTTCAAATGGTTTTATTAGCTACTATGGAAATACATAAAGACTGAGACCATAGTACCTAATATAATGGAGATATAAGGCGGTTAAGGATAGGTATTCGTTCCATGATCCAGCCAGAACTAGAGGGATCTACCCAGGGACATTCCAATAGTTAAATTAGAAGTCCTTAGGTATGATATATAAAAAGGAGTAAAGTAAGAATGGGAATAATGCCGACTAAGACAGAGCTAGCAGTTCAACAAACCCAACAAGTTGTTAGTAATGAAGTCCTGGTAAGCATTGAAGGGGTTAAAGAATGTAAAAAAGAAATGTAAGGATAAAGGGTGAAAAGAAAGAAGCCCTCCATACACTTAGCAAAAATTAGGTCAATACATAAACAAATCAAATACAGCTAAGAGTTGTTTGATATATTGAATAACCATCATGGACCCGTGGATCAATGCACAACCCTCCTTAGCCACAAGTCTCTTAAAAATACACTGTTTTCCATTTCTCATGGAGATTTAAAACATTTCTACCAACTTTCTCACTCTGAGTTAGTTAGTATTAAAAAGGTGGCAGTCAGCTCTAGCCTCGCTTACAAAAACCAAAATGCACTATTGAGTCTAGAGCTAAAAGAGAACATCAATAAATCTTACTAGGACACTACTCTAAATTACACTTGCTCTTCATACACCATGAAAACAAGTAAAATAATAAAAGTCCTACACATTATCGTTGTGATCTTGCCAGAACATCAAAGTGATACTTCACAGTATTCACAGTAACGATGGAAATCCTACCAGTGCCAACATCAAACAAGCACTGAGGCAGGTGACTTGTGAGATCCTATATGGATCAAACTTGTGACAACTGAATATCAATAGGTTCAGTATACGAATTGACGGATTAATTTTGAAAAGATAAAACTTTTGGTGTGTTATAAAATCTTTATTCCCTAACACATCAACTGATTTTCTTAAATTAATTTTTCAATCTTATGTCCATGGGCAGCCTCACAAGGGTGTGTGGACATAGGAAAGTTAAACATGAATTGACGACTCAATCGAGAAGATAGTAACTTATCGATTCACTCTTACTGTGATGTCTGCTTTGAGACGTTTCGGTCACGAGAACGGCTAGTGCAGCTGCGAAACCTTGTTAAGGATATTCTTTTTTATTCTACCTGATCACAGGCAGTATTTATACTGATTAATAGGGAACCGTGGTTATTGCAACCGTATTCAACAAAGTGACAAAGATACTTTTGTCCATAATTGTTGTTTATCACTAACTTAAACCTGCAGGTTTCCTCGATGGTGGTAGCTCCTAGTTAATGACGAGTCATATTCATAGCTACATGCTTATTCTTGACCAACAAATGTAAAGACATGATGAAAGCTCGAGTACATGTTTCAAAAGTCTTCCGCTACTCGAATACTAAACATCTTCCTTGAAGTCATGAAGTGTTCAAGTTAAAAAATATCAAGAAAGATGGTTACTAAAGCTTTTAAGATGAAGAAAGGTATGAGCATGTGATGTGGTCATTGTGTGGTGTATATTTAAAATGTTTCAAGTTTTAAATTTATATTTTTCTGACTTAACCAAAAATGACACTTTAACGGGCAGTGTACCCAGTCGGGGGTAGATTCGTGGTAAGTAGGGTGTCGAACACTTGAAGCGAGGTTAAATCTCTCAATTTATTTATATTTTGGTTATCTAATCTATGTTAAATCTAATCTAAGTCAAACCTATGCTAAACCTATGTTAGTTCTAATCCTAATTCTAACAGGTAAAAAGGGGGGTTTCAGCCTGAGAGACTGGCAAAGGTTGGTTGGTGACTACAATCAATTCAAGACACTTTAACCCACGCAAACTAATTAACAGAAGATAAAAGAGCGGTCAAGCCTTATATAATAAAACTGTATTAACCATTATTAATCTGATTAGACACTAACGGATTAGTTTTATTTAGTGCAATGATTTCTTCTCTCGAGGTGGCATATCATTCTTAAGACTTAGGCGGGACTTCTTCCTAAGACCTAGACACATTAATTCTGTCATAATTAAAGCATCCGCATAAAGCATCCTTATTTGCTAATTATAATCTATCTTAGGGATTAAAGCAATGGTGATCTTGTTAAACCCTAGCTCATAGAGACTTTACCCACTTACTGTTTAATGGCAATTTATACACTAGTAGTCCACTTGTCCAATTATCAGTACGTTATTTGTTAAATTATCTAGGTTCACCTTCTAGTCAACACGTTCAATAAACCATTGGCAATATCCAATTAACTAGTTAAGCCCGAAGCGTATCCTAGATACAGATTTAGGAGGACAATACTTGAGTATCCCTATGATTCTAGATGTAATAAATCCCTATATTGAGAGCTATCCAAGACTCAGATACTAAGGTCCGTATCACGAGATCCAGTTGAAATGATAGGTCGCATCACGAAAGCACATAAACAAGTATAAATTGATAAACATAAAAAAGAAAAGCCAAACAACGATAAATCAAAAAATTAGAGATAAACAATACACACATTCAAATCTTTATCATAATGCTAATACCAAAGTATAAAGGCATTCAAACGTCAAATAAATACAATAGCAATTAATTTAGCCAACGTAAAACTAACGCGAGTTAACGAATGATCCAAAACACTTGAAAAAAAAAAAAAAAAATTGATTACTAAAGTATCGGAATTACATGTTGACTCCTATATAATTGATAACGTTGCTTGACATCTTCTACTCTTTTTTCTCCTCTGAAAATCAACTTATTGTGTTTAGGTATCGAGAATATGATTTACACACTTAAAAATCATTTTGAGTTCTTGTATTTATAGGGTCTGGAAGTCGTTCGCATAACGGTGAATCCAATGGGTTTTGATACGGCGTAATGGAAGATTTTCTTAGAGTTTAAGTGGACCACGCGTGATATCTTTCCAAAATAATATATTCATTCCATGTTTCCAATACGCGTATTGGTTTTTCTCTGAGATAACGACTATTGACTTTATTCCTTTGTAGTCTTTGGTGAGTGCATGCACGATAACGCCGTATCTTCCATAATAATAACGGCGTATTTGTTCTTCAGAATAGTAAGCTTCAAAATATCTTCTTTAAGCTCCCAAAATGTGCGCCTTTTGCTAATGTTCACCAAGTACTCCAAATTTTTGCAAATCACAAATATAAATAATTAGTAACATTTCTTTGTAAAAACTATACCAAATGGTTAATAAACTAGAAAAATGATGCTATAAAATAACTTATTTGATGTCATCAAATATCCCCCCTAAACTTGAATCCTACTATGTTCCTCAAGAACCATTAGAAATTTATAAAAATTATCCCAAAGGATATTTTCTGTTATAGCATTTCTTTTGCTCTATTACAAGTACGAACCAAACACAACATGAAATAGAAGATGAAAACACTCAATCACTCATCAATCTAGGTGGTAACATGAACTATATCTCAATTGCTCGGTCCATGAACGAGTATTCTATCATACGCTTGGCACGGATATATATCTCCACACTAAATCCAAGGAGAACACAGTTTATAAGGTAAATTGGGTTTAGTAGGGGTTGTATGAAAGGCATACAGTTGATCATTCTATAATCTTTCACCAAAAGTACCACACCAACAAGGTAGCTGAATCACACATACATGGCCATAACGACATAATAGACATGTGTGTTCGATCACATCCTCATTCGAATTTAACCAACGGTTAGATGAAGACTGATTAGGGTATGAACCCTTCTAACCTTCACAATAGTAATAAACCAACAAGCACCTGAAGACATGCATACATGCCCTAATGAGACTGAATATAGACATGGATGCTGATCCCCATCCTCATTCATGTAACACCCATGGTGTTAATCATAGGTGAGAGGAGTAAATTGTTGTTAAATAAAAATCAAGAAACAAATAGATTAAGACTAAGATATAAGTTGCTAGACACTTTTTCTCGTCATTACATGATTTAACACGACATTTATAATGTCTTGATCATCGACAAAAACACAACCTAAGTTGGGCTTCTGTAAACGTCAACTCCCAATCTTCCCAAACTTTACAAACTCTACAAGTAAGTGTGATATCTACATCTTTGTATAAAAATTACTCTAAATCGTAGAATTTGTATCAATGAAAAATCAAGCCTCGTGTAATTCCTTTGGCTCTTGCTTTGCGAAACGATTATCTTCAAAATTTCCTTCTTTTTTTGTTGCAATTTTTCTCATTTTTTTGATTTTTTTAGTCTAACTATATACAAAACTCAGAGTAGTTTTACCATCTTCACGATCATAATAATTCCGGATAATTCCATCAATAGTTCTTCGTTCTTCGGATTTACCATTAATTGTGACGGTAGTAAAATCACATGAGTTTTGACTACTAATATACATTCCTATTGGCAAATGTGTAAATTTCCAACCACACCAAAGTAAGGAAAATTGACACAAGACCTCAGGAAATACAAACATTACAATATTCAGCATTATCAACTATAAATTAAAACTTAATCTAACAGGGTATTTAAGTGTAAGGGTGTAACAAAACAAATAGTTGGTGTAATTCCTAAAGGATTTTCTCTACGGGTTTGTTCTAGTGATCATCACTCTAAAGAGAAGTGGAAAAAGGATTAACTGGAGGTTAACTAATCGATGTAGTTAGTTAACAAGCAACATGGATAGGCGATTTGGGTGTAATCCTAAAATTTTACCAATGTAAACAAGTTATTTCAATTAAATCCATAATACTTATTATTTTGGTCTCGAATAGATATACCAAGCCAAGTTCTAAAGTCTACAACATCACCGGCACACTCATATTTGTGGATTTGGGAAACATTGGAAAGGAAAGGCTGCATCCTCAAATATCTAAACAAGGGTTATTGTAGCGGTTATGTTAACATGCAATATCATAAAAGTATGCTTGAGATTCTTTTAAATTTGAGCATAATTTAAGCATTTTAGTGTGAAAAATAGGACAAGTAAGCATTCTAATTCCATCCTCCCACTTGAATTATACAACGTCCTCATTGTATATATAAAACATTAAATACAAGAATTGAAAAAGAATTAGAATGAGAAACTCCCCTGATATTTGCTCGGTAGATTCTCCAAGTTGCGTTTATGAGCAAGATTGTGTACTGGAAAGCATCTAAATCCTAGCACAAACAGCACACACAGAGAATTCTAGAAATTATGCATTCCACCAACTTCGTCGATATTTCTTTGATGAAGTCCTGTATAAAATAGGAAAAACATGCATTCCTGTCTTGGCATCTACTGTTAATTTAAACTAAACTAAACAAACTAAATACGGGTCAGTCTGGTGGATACGCCGTATCAAATTAATGAATACGCTGTATTCCATAACTGCCAATAATGTCTTTAAAGTGCATAAAATTTAAAGACTGATAACGTCCAGACAATCAATATGCCTTATGGTATGGACAGATACACCGTATTGATGTCTGGGAAAACAGTCTCGATAAAATTAAATAACAATCCGGGTTGTCTCCTGAGCACTTTTGTTTACAGCGAAGTCTTTAAGTTAGACTTATCTTCAGCTTCTCTTCTTTATTACATCTCATGCACGCTAATGTGCCCATGTGTGAGCCATTATTCCATTGACGGAACTCAGATAAAGTCGGGTCCTAGATTCAAAACTCCTTTGTAGAACCTCTTTAACTTTTGGATATGATGTGAGATTCGATCATCTTATCATGTTTAATTTTACCTTCAGTGAAAAGGTGGATTTTAATTGAGCATTGTTACATTATGTGTGGTGTTTCACCTCTGATGATGATCTCACCATTTGGTAAGTTAGACTTATCTTCAGCTTCTCTTCTTTATTACATCTCATGTACGCTAATGTGCCCACGTGTGAGCCATTATCCATGACGGAACTCCAGTATAAGTCGGTCCCCAGAATAAAACTCCTTTTTAGAACCTCTTTAACTTTTGGTATGAGTGTAAGATTCCGTTCATCTTATCATGTTTAATTACCTTCAGTAATGGTGGGATCTTGTTGCATTGCTCATTAGTGTGGTTTTTAAACCTTGGATGTGATCGCACCATTTCGTAAGTTACTTCATCATCACCATTGTAAAGGGTAATAATCCTTTCGAAACATTTTGCTTTAATTCCAACTTCTCATAAGAATGGTTTGCTAATAATAATATCGCCCATTCCTTCATCACGATAAGCATCCATATCCTCTAAAACTGCAAAATCAGTCATAACAGAGAAAGTTTCAACAAAGATAGGCACATTCATTAAGGCTCCTACAACATTATCCCCTTTGTACACCATCTTATTTTGCATTATTGAATTATGAAATTTTCTTGACATTACATTGACGTACAATAACGGGTAGAAGTTGACGTGTGTAACTTCAAATCCTATCATGCATGAAAACTTTAAGTTGTGAGCACAATCTATATGGATCTTCTTATCATCGTCACAATAACTAGGGTAATCATCAATTCCAATATCAAGATCTTCATTCCTAGTTCTAAATTTCTCAATTACCTCACCTTCCTCAATGGTAGGCATCAAATCATCTCCTTGATTTCTCCTAAGCTTAATTGGTTCATTTAGATCACAGTTCATATGTTAATCTTACAAGCAAAGGGTCTAATGATCTATTTATCACCAAAGTCTCTTCCCAATAGTAACTTTTTTTAAAAAAAAATTTCAAAAGTTTCATCTTTCTCTCAAACTTAGCATGTAGACCCTCTTAATTATACTACTAGCAGGTTTAACACTTTTGAAAATAATCTTTTCTTCCCATTCTTAAATATTCTTTTTTTGTAACATCAATCTTAGCACAAGCGGTAGGACAAAAATAGTCTTCGAGGATCAAGGCACTTTAGATACTTCCCTCGGGCCATAATCAAGAAATTATAAAGTTTATGGGAAAGCGCTCTCTCGCTCTACCACCTCGCGCTCGGCTAGTAAGACTCGCTCACACGCACGATCCTTTTGGATAGACGAGCCCTCCTACCTCGAGCTATTCCTTTTGGATATTTCACAGTCCTATCTGCCAATTCCACTGTCAACCTAGTGTGAGCTAATTTGCCTAATCCTAAGTTAAGATAGGTCGAGAGAGGCATAACACTAATGCTAGCTCCTAAGTCAACAAGGGCATTGTCAAAACAAACATCATTAATAAATCAAGGTAAAGTGAAACTCTCTGGGTCTTTCTCCTTTCGGGGTATGGTGTTATTAATATGTGAAGCTCCATAAGCTTCTGTTAATTTTGGTCCATGATTCCCCTTTTCTTCTTTACAGTAATGATTATCCAAATGACTTGGAAAAGGAACCATCATTTGTCTTGACTTGTACAATAGTGTACTGTTCTGTCTAGTGGATACCGCGTATTGGGATGATCCAATACGGCGTATATAGTGTGAATCGACTTTAATAGTGGTGAAAATCAACTTGACTTGATCTCTCGGGTTTATTTCAATTGAGCTTGGTAGGCTTCCAAATCCTCCTTCCTGTAGTACCTTGCTCATTTGCCTGATTTGAATTTCTAAAGTTTTA